>WURS02452938.1:0-14081 GCA_011762765.2 Rhinocypha anisoptera
GGGAAGAGACCGTGATGAGGGAAACGTGAGGGGGGGCAATCCCTTAGTTTCACTCCACAAAAACCTTTACACCTAAACACCCCCCTCTTCCTTCCCCCTTTTCCGCCATAATGTTCACACCCTCCCCCTTCACCTTCCCCAACTTTCTGTCACCCATTTGTTACTAGTTTTTAAATCCCACCAATTCCATCTCGAACCTGAACCTACCCACCCATCATGTTATGCCCACCTATATATGATATGAAAACATCACACCCTCAGAATTGTACCTGATGAGGCCTTAGTATGGTGAAATGCATTGAATGCAATAAATATTCTGTGGAAAGGTATGATTCTCTTCTATTATTTAGCATGGAAATCAAACTTAATTCAGATTTAAGGTATCTGAAAATTATAGTAACTGTCTTTCATGCATTAACTAAACTTGAAACAATCCTCCAAACTCTGATTACCTGACCTAAAAAAATAGAAAGTACTGCCTTAAAAGCACTCTTTCACTAATATAATGGTTAATACTATTTCCTGAGAATTGCATTGCTTATAATTTGACCACATACACCAATATATCATGGAAATACACCATTTTGAGTCTTTGCACTTGGATGTTGAGTGAGGCTCGACAGGGCTATGAGTCAGTAACTTGCACATTGAGTGTCACTCAACAAATACAGGGTGTGGTATTATATCTTCCTTTTTTCGCATTGAAATCAATAGGAAAAAGGAAGTTATAATGCTGCACTCTGTATATATTTCTTTGTGATTATAATACTGAGTGCTATACAGTGAAAGAGGTAAAAGAAATGCAAATGGTTAAGATGGAAATGTATTCTTCATGAGAACCCTACAGTTATACAGCAGATGATCTGATTAATAAAACATAGAAACCAACTGGTTAGCTGCCATGATTTTTTTGTTCTAATATTCTCGTTTAATGTACTTGTTAATGGCAGTTCCTGGACATAAGGAATCAGTTGGAATCCTTCAGCAGCTATCCCCAAGAGTCATCAAGACAGAATGCTTACTCACAAGAAGATTCTGGACACTGTCATCATCAACTGTGGCCACCAGTCAGCCAAAAGACTCCACTCCGACAACTCCATCCAGAGTGCAGACGATAAGAACTGGTACAACCGTGCCCACTTCAACCGCCACCCAGCAGACCCTGAAACTAACAAAGAAACAGGATGCATTATCTGTATTGTCCATGATTGCTTCTGCTTTGCTGAAACTATCAATATTCAAGGGACTTCCAGGGTTCCTGCCAAAGTCTCTAAGGCCATCAAAATCATGGCTGAAGGGGGAATTCTTTATGAATGTAGCAGTGTACTCTGGAGTTATTGTTCTTGTGATCGAGGGATCAGGGTGCTTGTTAGGGCTGATAGCAGGATCGATGCCCCCAGGATTAGTTTTCATGATCAGTGCTCTATTGATGATGATGGTTGTTGTCATTATGACTATTGGACATGATCCAAATTCTGAAACTCATGCATTGCTGTCTCCATCTTCATCTGTTCCCTCCACACCTCAGAAGAATTGCAAACTAAGGTGATATTTATGATAAGTTGTGTCTGGATCCCATGAAGCATTGGATAAATATGCCTTAAGAACAGGATGGTTGGTTCATTTGGATTGAGTACTGACTAAAGAGTGGTCACACACTATAATTGAATCACTATGATGTATGTCATTGTCTTTGAACCATAAGATAAATGTCCCTTGTCATTTGGTTTCTCAATGTTTTTACATCATCAGAATATTACAAATTTTAAAATTTTTAAATGGAGAATATTACAAGTTAGCTGGAGAAGCTTATCAATATTGATTTGGAATAACTTTAAGTATAAAAAAAATCACTAAGCAGTATCAATTGTGTTAATATTTTTTAAAATTTTAGCATAAAAAATTGATTCAAATTTTGAATTACAGACGTTTTTATTGAAATGTTTTAATGCAAATAAAAGTATATTTTGAAATGTCTCTCATATAACGTATGCGAATATGGCACAATACACTGCAGAATCTTTCCTGGATTACATTACTACAAAGTACCAAGGCAAAAATACATGTAAACTCAGTATGCAGTTAAATGAGAAAATGATTTAATATTATATATTGTGATTATTCAATTATAAACTTAATTATAAGAGCAATGACTTGTAAAATCAGCAGTTAATTTAATATTTTTAATATTTATCACTTCCAGAAGTGGTAACACTTAAACTTTGAGACTGAACTAAGGCAGTAGATAAAAAGTAAGTAAAACAATGGGAAAGGCTTATTATTGTGATGAAAGGCTTTACCATGTGGCAATTGTAAGACAAAGGGCACCTATAATGCCATGATTTTACCTATGCTTACACCACGATGACTGCTACTCAGTTCCTTCATTTCAGACTGAATAGTAAGCAAGTTGAATTTTTTAAACATTGATTAATGGAATGGCTGTTGTATTTATAATGGAGTGATTTCTGAATGTATGAATAAAATGAGGGAGTGAGTGTGTAATTATTTAAGTAGGGCAATATGTAAATGAGTTTTGGAATAATATCTTAGGAAACCAAGAAATAATGACAAATGTGCATAGAGATGGAGTGGCATTGATAACCTAAGAGAAAAATATTGTTTTGTATTTTCATAAAGTTTCATTCCAAAGGTACCTGATTACTAAAAATGTTACTAATTATGGAAGAAATTTATAAGGAAATATATTTTACATCATTAAAAATGTTTTTTCTTTCTTAATTTCCCATATTGTCTGCAAGGCGACCACTCAGGAGATAAGTGGTAAAGGGAAGACAGATGTGCTGAAGCTCATAATTTTTCTGAGAATTCTTTGGATGATTGTGATTTTTTTCATTCTTTAAACAAAACTGGGGTTGATAAGTATGCTTATAAATATTTCAAAATTCAACTCTTAAAACCTATGTACATACCATCCACAACATTCATTAGTACACATGTAACTATCATAGCCACCAGAACCATTAGTAAGGGGCAAATACATTGATTAACATTATAACGTGATGGATTGTCTTACCCCACGTTATTTCTATTCATTTTCTTTGCTTCTTACTGAGTGATATGGAATAGACAAATTCCAGATAAGACTTCAACTGGGACAAGTAGAATTATACAGATTGACACACAGGTGCTTAACAATCAAATGCAACCTATATCACCCAATGAGGTGATTATGAGACTTGTACTCTTCGTGTCTCTGGAAAGAGCTTAAACCAGATTGCTATAAGGCATTACTTTGTGGAGATATTTGATATAGTAAACAATTAAATTCATCTATGGAAGCTAGCTCAACTAACCTTTGCTGATTGGGTTAACTTGGTGGGTTGGATGCTCGTCAACTAACCCGAAGGTCGTGGGTTTGAGTCCCACCCAGGGCATGTGTGTTGTGTCATATGAAATATATCATATGAACTAAGTTATTTAAGGTGAATAACTTAGACGCCAATAAATATAAGAAGTAACTTTATTTCTTAACAATGGGTAACGAAGTCTGAATGTCATTCTCTTCATCTTACTAGCAACATGTTCAACATTTACAATAATATATTTATTATGGTTACATATACATAACATAAAACTTGTCAGAAGGCAGACGAATATATTCTCAAAAAAGGTATCACAGATGTCTGAGGGTAATGAGCTCGCCGGCTAACCCGAAGGTCACGAGTTACTACCTAGGGCACAAGAAAATCCCACCTATTGCACGAGTGTTATGTTTATTTAAAAGGGTTTTTTTATGATTTGAAGAGGCTCAAAATGACCATAGCCATTGAAAGACCCTATAAACAGAAATACTACTAAAAAAAGGTAGCTAGAAATTTTGCCTACAATCTTCCATAAATTCATCAATAGAATTACAGTTTTGTTCCTAGCAAGAAAAGTTTTTCTTAAAGTCTTCAAAAGAATACACATTTTTTATTGCATTAGGTAAACAGTTGTAGTATTTGACACCATGGTGGTAGGGAAATTTTTTGATAAAACATACACTCTCCAATACATCTAATGGTGGTAGCACTTTTAATTGATGAAACTAGTTTCTGTATGACTCTGTAGCACGTAAGGGTAATAATGAAATTGCTGTAATTTAGATTAAAATAGGCAAATAATCACTCTTAATTTAGAGCCTTTCTTAATAGAATCACATCATTGTGACATCCCATCCAAATTACATCACTTTATGCATTATCAATTACATTATGGCTAAGTTATTAAAATCTTAGGAATTGGAAATTATGTCATAAAGTAAACCTGTTTTTTTTTAAGTGAAAGAAGGGAGGAGTTGACAGTACCACTCATTACAGGGATGCTTCCAAAAAATATCCATTTGTGAAAAGTATACAGTCATTGTCTGAGAAAAGGAATAACGTACTCCGTATTTTTCCACTTGATTTTTAATTTGGTACAACTAGTTTCAATGCTACGGTGTGATGCGGAACCTGATGATGACGCCGTAGCGTTGAAACTAGTTGTACCAGATTAAAAATCAAGTGGAAAAATACGGAGTATGCTATTCCTTTTCTCAGGTCAGGGATTTCTTTCTTCTCACTGCAATATAATGTGTCCTTGAACACAGGGCTGGAGTAGTGGTGCAGTGTGTCTGGCATAAGGACAAGTGCCAGTTCTCTCTCGACCACCCCTCCGATATTGATCTGATTTGGTGCTGAGTGACTTTATTTTGTTCCCCAAAATAAAAATTGACATGAAGAGTCAGCACTTTGGCGATACATGATGGACATTCAAACCACTGTGGCATATTCAAGTTGAACAACATCCCAAACAAGAACCTTTCTGAGTTTCACATATGGTTTTATGAAGTTTCTGTGCATTGAACTCTATTGGGGGGGAGACTATGTGTAGAACACCTAAAGCATTAAAACCATCGTTTTAAGTTTTCTCTAGTTTTTTATTAATCCAGTCTCATATGTGCTGACGCTGTATTTCCCTTACACAAAGAGTAAACTTCCATTCTTTTCAGCAGCCAACTCAGAAATATTTGTGGTCAGTAGCCCTTCCTTAAAGAGTCAGCACTCAACAAGTTTTGGAACATCCTTGGGTATAGTCCTCATCTATTTTTAACAGGGCAGGTTCTGCTAAAGGGTAGCTTGTCTTATCCAATCTATCAGCATGCAGTCGTACCTCTAAGTAGTCTGTTCCTTGGAGGGCAAACAGACTCTTCATTCCCACATCCAAAGGCAAACATTTATACAGATTATTATAAAAATTTAATTCGGAAGATATATCACGGTATGACTTTGGGTGATTCTGTGTCTCATTGGATAGAGAAAAAAAAATAATTCCAAGTAAATCTGACTCAAATGTTCTTTGAGACAAATCACCCCAGCCTCCCACCATAAAAAGAAAGGAACCTTACTGAAACTTTAGATATAAACTTTGTGAAGTACAGATTGAGTGCTGGAACCTTAATCATAAGCAAACTCCAATGGAATGAACTAAAAATGGAACCTTATAGACAGCTGAGTATAAGTATTAGGGTCTTATTTCAGGATAAGTATTAATGACTTCAACAAATTCTACATTAGCCAGTTGTATCTATTTAGCCTAATGGCTTTAATTTAGCCCAATATTTTTATGGACTGCAAGTATTCCCAAAATGGCATAATGTGCTTATTTCAACACATGAGGCAGGAAGCAACTGCATTTTGTACTTACTTTGATTTGAAACTGATTAACATACTGGATAGTCAGAGAAGAAGTCTTTGGTATGGTAAGGAAAATTAGTGAAGAGAATTTTTTTATTAATCTGGATGAGAGGAAAATGTCATCTTTGAGAAAGAGAAGCAAATAAAAGTAAGGAAAATGGTAGCATTTTTAAAAACAGTGGAACAGAAAGATATTTAACATTAAAAAAATATATACATTGAAATTTATTTCTATTAAAATTATACATATTAAATATTTAGTAATGCTGTAGCTTTTTAAATTACAACTAGTTCAATTTTTCACAATTCAACTGGAAAACAGATTTCCCTAACCATTATTCTTAGTGCACTTGAGGAATTACTTGTATATTTCTTCTCCATTAGTAGATATGTGAACTGTTGGAAATAACCATGAAAGTTACACAACTATGAACATGTTCATGAAAAAAATAGAATACTACACCTTTATGATTATGTTGGGTTCCTCAAAGAAACTCTAGGATCCATGGGATTTAAACACATTTAAAAAAATTTAATTATTTATGTAGTACTTGTTATATACCTTCTTAAAAACTGAATTGCAATTTACACATCTTTATGCATATCTACTGATGTATTTTTATTAAAATATTTCAAATTAAATGCAAATTTCTTGTCCAAGACACACAACATGGGCCAAAATTTTGTGCTCAAAAGTACGTAAGCTTTGTATTTTAAAGAAACATATTTAACAATTTTTAAAAGTGGAATGACTGATAAGCAAAATATAATAAGCTATTATAATTTTCGACAAACTATCACTAGAAGAAAATATTTATCAAATCCTCAATACTTGTAAAAAAAATCTATGTATTCCATAAAGGACATGTCTACCTACATAGGTATAAACATTCAACTCCAATATGTGATGAGTCATTACACAAAAGCGAAAGGTTGATTCCCAAATGGATTATGAATAAAGAGTCTTACCCAGGTCTGTGAGATCCTCCTTCTCTTTGTCTTGGCGCATCTCTTTCTCAATTGATGTAAGTGGATGCCTATCAAATTCCCGAAGCTGCATTAGCACCAGTTCATCGTAGGGCTCATAGCAGAAGAGCACCTCAACATCCTTCTGACGCAAAGCTTCAAAGTACGGCGAAGCCTCGGCAAGTGCTCGGCTGGGAGAAATTAAATTTCAAAAGATTAGTATGGATGAATAATTTATTAGGTGAATCATGAACTGTTGGTAATTTTTCTAAAAAGTCCAACAAAATATTTTTTAAAAGACAATATGAAATTCATGACATATTTTTCTCAAAAAAATGATGTACTGGTTATATATTCTGCTCTGGTCTGTTTTTACAATGGTAAGGACCAACAGACTAAATAATTCTTCAGGACATGGAGCTGCAGGAGGATGCTGAAGATATCAAATGGACAGACAGGGTTAGGAACGAGGAAGTGTACAGAAGAGCAGAGGAAGTCAAAGTGGACTACTATAAGAAAAAGAAGAATGAGGCAGTCATAGGGCACTCACCCTGAGGCATAATGATTTCGTGAAGAATATAATAGAAGGAAATATAGAGGGGAAGGCCCTGTGGGGAAGACCAACAGACAAATATATTGGGTAAATTATGAGAGACATTAGAAAGAAGTCCTGCTGAGGGGTGTAACAGAGAGAGCTAGCAATGGAGATAGATAGGATGGAAGGATGGAGGGGGGGGGTGGCTGCAGGCAACGAATCTTCAAATCGAAGTACTGACGAATGATGATATTTATATGACAAGTATCATCTGTGACTATCATTTATCGCCAGGTAGTCACTTAACTGCAAAAATTATTTCATTTTATAGGGTCCAATTAAATAAATTATGTACCCAGAGAAAGAACAAATACATTTCATTATTGTGTCAGAAACCAGAAGGTGGTGATAACCAGCAGAGGAGCCGAGAATTTTATATATATATATAAAAAACCTAACTTTTAGATTGAAGACGGACTGAAATGCTCGAAATATTGCATAAGTTTTAACTGTGCCGTTCTTTCTGTGTGTTCCTGTCCATCTCCTGCCTATCTTCTACACATTATATATATATATATATATATTTTTTTTGTTAATTGTTATTTATGTTAAATGTTAATTACAATTTCATTTTCATGTATATTTTTATTTTTACCAATTCCTTGTTTATTATTTTCTCTTTTTGTTTTATTATAGCTTTCGTGGTCACCATATAGGTACATGCACTCTCTTCTATTTCCTGATGCATTTATTAGAATTGATAATAAGCTACTAAACTAATACAGTAAGAACTGCTGCTCTTGCACAAAAATATTTTTATTAATTTTTATTCTCGTGTCCAACATTTAAAAGATGTTTATTTTATATAATCCTCGTAAATTAAGTTTCGTGTGTTACAGCTGCACAGAAGTCATTAGGATTTAGGGAGCAAGGCTTTGGGTGCCTAAATTGGGTGCCTTGAAATGCCTTGGGAAATTGGGAGTCTGGACACCCTTCTGCTGCAGTTCCGCCATCTGTCACCATCTTAAATGATGAACAGAAGAAGAGAGATTATTCCTTACGGAGGAGATATTCCTAAAGGATAGTTCCTTGCAATTTCTTTTACCTATCGTACACGTTTTATTAATGTTAGGTTTTAATTTATATGGTAGATTAGTTTTCTTAATTTTGCTTAAATGGTTGCTGCTTTTTGCAGTAAACTTAACTGTAGTTATTATTGGAAGACTACTCTCATTACTTTAGATATTATTAATTCGTTTCTTATTATTAGTGGTATCCCTCGTCAATCACATGATTTACGTTCATGGAAAACTTCATTGTCAGTTCCTCACCCATTGCCTATCGGAATATTCCCAATGGTCTCACAATACATCTTCCTCTTTCCGCATGCGATTCTCATATTCACCCTCAATTTCATATTTTCTCATACCATAAATCTCTTTAATATGCCCGTCTTATCCTTAGTCACTACCTTGCCATCTACCAACAACATTTCCTTTACTTAACTTTCATTTTTTAAATAGTTTTTATGTCCTCATTGCAGCTGGTTCTGCAACTCAATTACATTGTTAATTGTGCCTTAAAAGACCTTGAAAAAAGGTGCTTTAACCATTTCAAGAAATTATCTACTTTATATGTTTCCTTCCTCCAAACCGGAATACCCCTTCCTGTTGTCGGACTGGTGCCTCCCCCCTCCCAAATTCTCTCCTCTCGTCCTCTATAAGCCTGACCTCATGACAATATTTAACCTTCCCCCTCCCCCATATGCCCCCTTACTTTCCCATCTAGGCAACCGCCTACCAAGGCCCTCACCCCTCCCTCATCCCCAGAACCCACTAATGATGTTCTTAACCTCTCCAACTCTGCGTTTTCTAATTTAAATACTTGTGTGCTTAGCAGAGGCCTTTCCTTCTCCCCTGCACCTAAATTGAATCACGTCTATATCCTCACAGATGTTTTACATTTTTGCCGAGATCTTCGTTGGAGAGCGTTTTGGAGTTCCCAAACCCCTTCTGATAACTCTCCTTCAAATCCCGCCCTTTCCAAACTCACTCTCCCCTCCAACCACGAACCCAAAACTCTTCCTCAAAATCACCCGAAAATTTACATTCGCCATACCTCTTTTATGAACTCCTTACTTCCAGATAAGAACCTCTCCTCAAGTGAATTCCAAGCCCTCAAAAACCTCCGTTGCAACCCCGATATTATAATTACCTCTGCCGGTAAAGATTCCACTGTTGTGATTCTTAATACTAAAGACTATATATCTGAAGTCCTCCGTCATCATTGTTCATACTTCTCCTTACACTTTGCTGGACCATGACCCCACTCCTGAAATCAAAAACACTGTCATTTCCTTCCTCCTTGAAAATGTCCCTAAGGAAGGTCTCTCCGCCCACGACATCTCCACTCTTTTACCCCCCAACCCCACAACCCCCAAATTTTGTCTCCTTCCGAAGATCCACAAACCTGGAGTCCCCTGTCGTCCCATGTGTCATCCATTAATTCCCCCACCGAAAAAATTTCTGCTTACCTTGATTACCACCTCCAACCGCTATTACTATCCCTACCCACCTTCGTTAAAGACTCATACCACTTTCTCAATAGACTACATGAAATAGACATCTCCCCCTATCCCCACCTGCTCATGGCTACCATTGATGCCTCCTCCCTTTATACCTCTATCCCTCACCATTTTTTGCTTGGCCTCCCTCAGTAACTATCTATCTTCATGTCCTACCCCTCAAATTCCCTCTTCAGAATTTCTTGTGACTCTTGCCCACCTTGTTCTTTCTAATAACGCCTTCGTATTTAACAATTCTTTCTTTCTTCAATCTCAAGGCACGACTATGGGAGCAAGAATGGCACCATCATATGCTAATCTCTTTATGGGCCTTCTCGAAGAGAACTTTCTTTCTTCACAAAATCTTCAACCCCTTATCTGACTACAATTCATTGACGATATTTTCATCCTCTGGATGCACGGCTTTCATTCTTTTTCACAATTAATTTCTGACCTAAACTCATCTTCTCCTATAAACTTCACCCACTCCTTTTCTGAATCAGAAATAACTTTCCTTGACATCAACATTAAATTTATAAATCATAAGTTCATTAAATCAGCTCAAACTAAACCTTCCAACCACCAACTCTACCTCCATTATAACTACTGTCATCCCATTCATACAAAACGTTCCATCCCTTAATCCTTCTCTATCCATGTTCATCACATATGTAACAACACACCTTCTCTCGAACGCTCTCCTCCCCATTCCCCTTGCCACTCTCTCCCATCCATTATATCCTCCCCTCCTTCCCCTCCTCCCCAATACAGCACAAGGTGCATATCATCCTCCATTAGCCAGTTCTCTCAGACTGACGAAGGGGCAAGGAAGCCCCGACATATTTCTCTGTTATGTGAGTCTTTCTTTTTACTTGTTTCTATGTGTATACGTGTGTTCGTTGTTGCTGCTCATCTGAGTTTTCCTGAACTATATATATATAGAGAGAGAGAGAGAGAGAGTTCGTAGAAAATGCCATATTGCGATGCACCATCCGCCATGAAAATCTCTTGAGGATAGATGAAGGAAATATACTGATACACAGAGAAACGACACACACTTACTTGTCCAAATTTTCTGTGTTAACCATCTGCTGAGATGTTGTAGACTGGAGATGATCCCCTAGTGGAGGACATGTTCCAGGTAAGAAAGGGGAGGGAGTTAGGGGTGGAGGGTCAAGAGGGTGGTAGGTGATGAGGAAGGGGCTGGGGGGGGGAGTGAAGAGGGATTGGCGCCCATGACCCATGGTGGAGTGGTCATTGCGGGTCTGACTGTTGGTGGGGGGGGGAGGGGGTGAATGATGAAAATGATTATGAATTTGAATTGTGTGATTGAAGATGAAATGGTTGAGGGAAGTTGGCAAGGGGTGAAAAGGTGATTGACGGAGGAGGAGTGAACTATGGAAATGATTAAGAATGTGAATTATGGCATTGATGGTGTATTGATGAATGGATGAATAGATTAATTATATGGCTAATTAATGCATGATGTTCAGGCCGGGGTCTCTGAATGATCCAAAAGCCCACATTGTAGCCATCTCTAGTATGGTGCGGACTTCAATGGATGGTGTGTGGGTGGGTAGGGAGTGGATGACGGAGACGGTGAAGCAGTCACTGAATGTTTTATTGTGGATTCGGGCGTGGGTGGGGATGGGGAGAGTTGAGTGTATGGGTGGAAGATGCATTGCAGGAGAAGCGGTGGTTGTTGATGAGAAGAGAGCGAGGGGTGTGTGTGGTGCACACTCCCCTACATAGAACGCAGGGCAGGAAATGCATTATAAGAGGCACACCACATCGGGTGTGGTGCAGGAGCCGGGTGAGTTGATGGTGTACGTAGTTGGATTATTCAGACTGCGGAAGGTGGTGATGGGGCGGAATAACAGACATGTTTTACATAATGTTATGTCTTATTTACGAAAGAAAGGAAGTGATATATGGGTACCTATTCCACTGTCCATTGCAAGATGTAACAGGTTCAGGTGAGGTGTTAAATTATATAATCAATTCTTAGCTGTCATATAAAGATTTACATGAGGGGAAAAGTGGTAGCGGTCATTATTTTTCCTGGTCCCCCTATCTCGGAGTTCATTACTTGTATCTCCGAAGGAAATACTATTTCTATATAATAAAACATTATGCAGGGTGGTTTTTCAGAGTGCTTCAAGAGACTTAATATTAGTGCATTTGTCATCTCTTTCAGAATGGTCAATTTTCTCAGGGTCTAAGTGCCATAGATGACGAAATAATGGCCATGGAGACGAGTAAGGAAGGGCCTCGCCACGTCCTCCTTGTTGCCTGTAGAAATATGCCACTCATTGTCCGTGATGCGAAAAATGGTGAATATTTTTTATTTATTTATTTAAGTTTTCTTAGTTTTCTATTCTACCCTAATTTAGGAAGTTCCTTTGGAAATTAACAATTTTTACCAGAGCCAGCTAAATACTTATCTTCTTGCCATCAAAACTCTTTCACCTTATGTGCATAAGCTTTGCCATTATACATATAAGGGTGCAATTTGTTCTGTGCTAATGAACAAATCTTTTTGGAATATAAATAACACTTTTGACTGCCAGTCAGTATCCCTCACTGGTGATACAAAAACTGCTGTTGGCTGATATATTGGTTGATCCTGGTTTTTTCAAATATTTTTCACTGTTATTATTGTCAAATAAAACTATAAAAAATTGCAATGCTCCAATCAACTCCCACGAAACTTGCTATGAAACAATATGGTGAAATAATTGAAAGACAAATAAATATTTAATTTACAAAAAAGACTACTTAACTTTTGGGCTTGGCACCAATCGGTTAAGTGTATTTATCTAAGTCATTGCCTGTAGTATAAGATAAACTGATCAATAAGAGTAGGACTCTATTAATGTTAATTCATTAATGTCCATTATCCCTGTTTTAACTTTAAAAACTCTGAAAAAGTCTTAAGATATTCTCAAATTCTTGCAGTATTTTCATTTAACAAACTACACACAATTTATTTGGAATGAATGAACATTAATATTTCTTTGCAATATTTTACTGGTTTGTTTTGTTTTATTCTCATAGAAATCATTTGTGAAACATTTTGGATTTTATGCATTTTCTATTTACTTTTTCACATATGATGTAGAACTTTGGCAAGTAATAACTCCCAAAAATAGCATTTGTAATTTTCCTTACACTATTCTATACTGTATGTTTTACAGACTTTAATTTGTGAATGTTGTTAATATCCATAACAGAGGAAGAGCAACATATTGGTCTGTGGAAAAATGTTAACACCTCAGCTGTGGCACCCTCTTTCTTTTGTGTCATGGCAGTGTGCGGGAGAAAAGTAGCCACAACATTTTTTCCCTCCTGTGCTGGGAAAGTTTTTTCAGATATAGCAGAGACCATTTTAATCCTGGACAATCCTTATAATTCATGTCGCCCTTTTTCCTCCGAGAGTGGGGCAGTGAAGATGTGACTCACCAGAGTTAAAATATTTCATGTGGAAATATATATGCAATTATGCACTCCATATTCCTTCATAATTTCTGATCAGTTTTGTACCCAAAAGATTGTAAATATTTTGATTCATAACCAAAACTCAGAGGCAACTGAGGGAAATGACGAGGGTGGGTAAGAAAAGAATTTCCTAAAACTAGGTGTACAGAATACATTCGGCAAAGTCATCACAGGCACAGACAGTCTCTTCCTTACTCTCTCACAGTGAGGGCCATTGGGAAAGTGATTTCGGCAATCGGGGGGGGGGCGGGGGTTCATACAATGTTACCAAATTTACTCACACATGAATGTTACAGATGGCAATTTTGCATGACTTTGGGTAACACAAGACTTTTTTAATTTATTTTAATCAGACCGCAATTCCAAATTATTAATTGACTTTGTGAATCTGAACTACCATAAATGAGCTTTAAATTATTATCCAAAGATGTCCTTTTAAGCAAGGCCACCAGGAGGAGGATACAAGTACTTAAAAGTTTTAAAAATTATGCTGTCCTAAAGTGAAAATGAGGAAGCTGCAGGAAGAAACCTTAGGTAATGATTCAAATCTCACCTAAAAAAATTATTAGGTGCTGAGGAAGAACAAAACCTGTCTTAAAAAGCTGAGTTGAACACACCACAGCTTTTTAAGACGTGTTTAATTCTTCTTCTGTGATGAAGACATGTTACAAAGTCTAGCAATGGCCATGACGTGGCCATGGCAAGGTCTATGACACGTAGCCATTAAGCCAGTCAACAGAGTAACTAAATGGTTCCCTATCTATACACAGTATGTCGGAAAAGTTCCCGAACTTTTGAAATAAAAAATCGAAAATTACATCTAAAGAAATTTATTCCA
>WURS02452948.1:0-14081 GCA_011762765.2 Rhinocypha anisoptera
CAAGTAGAGGAAATACTGCCTAAAGAAGCTGAGATTGTTGAAGATCGAAGTGTTAATACAGATGACATGGTTGGTCTAGGAGCTTTGGATCTGTTTACTCTGAGATGATACACAGGTCCTGTGACGGCCAGGAGAGACGTTCCTTGACGCAGAAGAAGGAGGCGAAGCGAACTTGTTTGTCGGCGGAATGTGTGTGTCGGATGATCGGTTACAAACGAAAGTTCAGAGTAATCAAAAAGTTGTCTGGATGAGATCAAGTCTGGAAAAAATCACACACTAGTAACAAGAAATGAATACGAATGCGGACACACACGTACTTTTGAGCTGTAATTAGCTATGACTTTGTAGGACAGGAGTAGTATGATTCTACATCTACGTGTGACACTCTGTAAGATCCAGCAAGGGCATGTGGCACGGGGTGAGTCACCACCACCCATGCACTACTACGTGCATACAAAACATTATTCACATCATGCGGGAACAATGTCAAACCACCTATAACTAATCTACATGAAAAATAACTACAAAGTATATACACTTCATTTCCTAATTATCCCTAGGACCAAGTTTATTCCGATCTCTGATCGTGCGCGGGAAGAGTGACATTTTAAATCCATCCGTTCTACGATCCAAAAGTATCCGTGCGTTGGAACAGGAGACACAATTGATGCAATTGTGCCCTTATATTTAGGAAATGACTGGAGAATACAAACGTATAGATGTGATAAAAAACATGATAGGGATGTGATTAAGTTATGAATTGGAAAGCACTCATAAATGTGACATGTAGTGGGATGCTGCGGGCTCCAAAATAAAGTATAATAGAAAGTGGGAAGAGATGGGAAGATAAGTGTCAAGTTTGTCGTTTTTTTCATTAAAATAATCAGTATTTGAAGAATGTAAAGAAACAAAAGAGATTCTTGTCATGTGGAAGTGCTGTAAAATTCCACATAGTTATGTAAATGTTATCGCGGACAATGAAAAAGCGATGTCGGAAGATAGTCCCTTTTATACAATATTCTCTTCGTCCAAACGTATTTGAGCGAGCGAAAAATAGAAAAATGGATGAAAATAAGTTCAGGTGTACTTTAAAAGTACTGATACTTTTCAGTAAATTCATAGTAGGTTCCCACCTACTTTTTACATAGTTTTCATAATATGCGCGATCTTTCTGCAAAGTAGTGCCCTTGCAATCCCACCTATAACGGAGGTTATCCTTTTTTTGATATTAGCGCTGGTTGGATTAGAATTAATGAACTTGGAGACAACGCAAGCAGTCCAGAAACTTAAATAATTTCTCCATTTGGCGTCAGAGCACAGCCTTTGTAGCTCTTCAATTCACACATGAGGAAGTGAGCAGGAAATTAAGAAATTTTCATAGGAAAAAAAACCTTTTTGCAGTAAATAGTGAGTATTATGTACTTTCAAATGTTACTCGTAAACGGAGAGTAAATTTTGAAGTTACAAGTATGAAAAATGGGAGTGCAAAGATGAGAAGATCGTGTAATACGTTTTAAGGGTAATACATTGATTGCTGACCTCTTCCCTTAATAATAATATCATTTAAGGGTTATTTAGATTTAATAGATAGGGAAGAAATGTGATATTTTTAAATATTGGTGGGTGGGCTGCAGTCAACCAATCTTCGGATTGAAGTACTGATGATGATGATAGATGGGTATGTAAAGGAATTACTGTTAATTTCGTAAATAGTCAATATTCGACAGAGATCATTAGGGTGAATTCATTTCTATATACGACATACCCTGAGAGCCGCCGCTGGGGCGAGTGGCAGGAGGTGAATTGAATCGTGCGCCAGTCGTACAGTATTACGTGAATTATTGAATTTACTACGCGCACACATGTAAAAATTATCAATTACTCAATTAGATTTCATGCACAAAAATTTAAAACGCATGAAGAAACATATTATGGATTATATGAAAATTTAAGAAGCACGGAAGCTGACAGCGTAAAATTCTACCCGTTCTAATTGTCCTCTTTTTCCATTCGATCGTATCTAGTCTGTTCTTTAACCGTAAAAACGTATGAGGAAAAAATTACATTTAAAAACTATCGCTACTACAGTCTCTCTATATCACTCTCTGAGTTTATGTATATGGTCCGACCTAATGTAATATGGACATGTAATATGTCTTTAATTAAAAAACAGTCTCAGGCGTAACTTTGTGGAAATCGTATGAAAAGATTTCAGCCGTAACTAGGTGTAATTTTTCCATCGTACCGTTTTAAAACGTCCATCCATCGTACAGAATTTCAGCGTAGTTGTTTTTTTTTAAACTCTATTTGTGGAAGTCCTTCGTAGTTGAAGAAAGAGAAACACGGAAATTTAAAACTTTATTTTCGTCCACGGCCATGGTTTCGTTGCGTTGCAACATCATCGAGGAAAACTTGTCAGGCGTAAATACTTTGTGCGATGCACCGAACGATGTCGCGACGCTACGAAACCACGATCGTGAACGAAAATAAAGTTTTAAATGGAAATGGCCGTGTTTCTCTTTCGCCAAAAAAATATGTCTTTAACTACTTCGTTGAAGTGATCTGCCTCAAATTCACACAATAAATTCAACCTGTACTTTCACTCGTGGTCAGTAGTGGCTGCCAACCCAACTCTCCTAACAGCCTCGTGTCTTTGCCGCGTTGATCATGACAACTTTCCACAATCCTAGCATCTCTTCGTAGCACTCTTGACTCTTAAATCTAAAATATTATAGGTAAATCTAAAACAAATATCTCATGAGGATCGAATGCACTCGCACTCTCTCAAGATGAAAAATAATGAAAGCCTATTGAAAAATAACAGCTCTATATTACCTTGCCATTAAATTACCCTATCTATGAATCCTTACTTTTTATTGTGTATTCCTCAGTTTTCTGAATGAGTTTTTCCCAGGACAGGTAGTATATAATGCTCTTAATGCCACACGTTACGGCATTAAAAAAAAGACAAAGGATATTTTGATAGGTGCATTTGGCTCAACCGTATTTTAAACATAGCCCAACAGCACTTCAATCAGTTCATGGACGTCAGCCTGCCTATCAGAGTTGTAATTTTTCTAACTGGTATTAGGTCCCGTGACAGACGCCCACACCGATTGCATTCATGTCAGATTTTGTACAGGAGCATGCTGTACATGTGGAGGAGGGAGGGAGGGTGCCATGAGTGAGCGGGAGGGGAGTGAGTGTGTCTGGGGAAAAGGGAGCGGAGGAGAATAAGGGTGTGTGTGGGGGGGGGGGGGGGGAGGGAGGGAGGGAGAGGAGGGCAGAAGCCAGACAGGAGAGACAGCCCCATGCCTTTAATTCCATAAGCTCATTGATCCGTTGGGACCCCCCGCCCCCTTCTCCCCAGGCATGAACCCGGCTCTCTGGTTTCTTCCCCGCGGTCTCTCCGAGGAGCTGATTAAGAGCAGAAATGTTCCCCGCTTATCGTTAGTTAGAAGGCTGCTCCGAGCGATGGAATGCGGAGGAAAGGAAGCGTTGCTTTTGCCTTTTATGGCACGCGACGTCTGAAAAAGATTTTTCTCCCAGTACAGGCGCACACGCCTGCAGAAGTCTTGGGAAACGTGTGCATATTCTCGGCGAAACATTCCCCGGCGGGGTTTGAACGGTTATTTCTGTTGTTCTTTTTTCTTATCACGGCGGACGGTTTATTTTTCATCCGAATACTCCGCGTTCATTTTTAGGCCAAGCTTTCAGTGTGATCATATGAAGTGATGTTTATTAAACTTGACATGAAATCGGAAAAATCGTCGATAGAGCGCATTCCCAGAGACGAATGGCCGCTCTCTCATTAGGACATGTGCATTTTGAGCGGCGCATGTCTCAAACCCATATTTTAAAAAATTAGTAATAATAATTTATTCTACTTTTTGGACATTTTTAGATGTTCCATCTGCAATACGAAGATTTCTAAAAGCCGATTATACTAGCTACCCCAAAAGAGAACCTCTTTTGGAGTTACCATCAATAACCATTTACAAACAAGGCATAGTTTGGCCGGTGATGGTGCTAAATTTCAATAAATACATACATATTCGTTATATGAATATACATTGCAACATGTGTTCATTTTACATAAAGGGAAAAGTACAAAAACTCATATTTATAAAGAAGGTTGAAGAATTCGTAATATCGCCGGGTCCTTTAAACGATATTCGATGCTGGGTTTAGCAAGGAGCCATATTTTTATTTTACGCCAAAATATACCTATATGGTTTGCAGTTGCTAATTACTTAGGTAGATCTCTAAAAATCGTAGGTGCTTGGTATAGCTAAAATTGTTTAAATACTTCATTATTGGGTTTATATGGACATATAGCCGTTTCTCTTATTTATTTTTGAGAAAAGGTCAGGTTTTTTTGCTGGTGTGAAGTCCAATTTATTTCAAAAAGATAACCTAGACAATATAAATGTCTGTGTCTTACATGCATTTTTACTAATTTTCTGAATAAGACTTGCTCGGTCGACCCTATTAGGCAGATACAAGGCTGTAATTATGTTTATGGTTTAAAATGCGTAGTTACAATTGGCATTCAATTAACTTCGCGAAGCTGGTATCAGTTGGCAAAGTAAAGGAAAAAAAGATATAACTGTGCATGGTTATGAGGTAATAAATCCTTCGGGCTCCATTAATCTTAATCACTGGCGACTCTCAAATACGGAAAAGGCGGAAAATATTTTGATGCCACCTAAAATGTTTACCATAAATATGATTCTGAATACAGTTCCGTTATTAATATTTTGTCTTCATTTAGAATTTTTTTAAAATTTCCTCATAGTTTGGAGGAATAAAAATAATAAAGGTTCCAGTCATCGGTCTGAGAGGCCTTAGTTTTCGAATCTGAGTTCGTCGCGATCTTGGATTTCACTTCTTATGATGATGTCTTCTCGTTTATGTATACGAGGAACGTGCAGGGAATCGTTTTGGTCACTCTGTTTCGTCCTTGTTCGTGCTGGGTTGTCTACTGGGTCGCCGTGATTGGTTTGTCTACTCTGAAATTTCAGTAATTTAAGGAAGTGTAGAAATGTATTCATAATAAGATTAATGTTTCTTCCTGAAGAGCGCGATGTTCTTGCCCGAGAAATAGCGTCACGACTCATAATGAAATTCGCGACTCCTCCGAGACTTGTTCAGTCCGTGTTAACTGGTGTTCCGTTAGGAATGTGGAACTGCATGGGCTTGCGTCACTAGTAGACCTTTCCATCGTGTCATGTGAATGCCACGCAGTCCCCAAGGGATATTTCCTTTGTCGGAGCACTTTACCGCTGCAAAAAAATAGGAACCGCATGTCCAACCATACTTTCTTGTCTATTAAGGTCATGTGGTTCAGTCGTGGGCGGTGTAATAATTGGAGTTGATAAGGGGACGAGAGAGAGAGAGAGAGATATGCTGAGAAGAAATATTGCTTTTCTAAGCCTTTGTCTAGATAAAAATTTAGCTTTAATTTAGAAATTGCATATAAAAACTCCAATGGATATTGCATTCAATAATAACCTTGACCAATTAACGAAATATAGGAAAATATGTACATGATTAAGAACGAAAATTGCTGCCAATCGAGTTAGCCTGGGGGTATCGCTGTCGCCGACTAGCCCAAAGGTCGCGGGTTCGAGACCCTCTCAAGGCATGGGTGTTGTGTTTGTCCAAATGAGTTTTTCATATGATTTGAATAGGTGCAAAATGACCAGTGATGTTGAATTACGCTTTAAATAAAAAATACTACTACTACTACTACTACGAAAAGTTCTAAAGACTTTCTTGAAATTAGCGACCGGTCTCGGGGTATTTTGATTGAAACACATTGGCCAACCTCCCAGCACCGCAATCATATCTCTGCTCACTTTTAATTTCTGCTGTTCTAAACAACAATAATTTCTAACCGAACTTATTTTCCATTTTAATTAAACGTTCTACACGAGTAACAGTTGGACTTTTTGGATTGGTTCTGATGAATTGATGGACTATAAGACTAACATGGATGGCCGTAAGGCTAACAGTATGTTACAAGATTCTGTTACATAGTCAGGAAAGCGCAGATGATCGTATGATGCTCGATCAACTCTTTGGTTTCATCCCCACTCGTACACGTAAACGATGTGGTGCTCAGAGAAATAAGCGGTGGTGCCCGGCCATCGCTTTATATGTGGCTGCCTTCCTACCCACTCCCACTTCTCTGCGGCCCCCTCGAACTCAAGCTCTCACTCAACGGTCAAGGTTGCGAAATGACGCAATTCCAGCGGGGTGCCAACGGAAGAAGAACTTGACGCGACCGTAGAATGGTGGAAGATTTGTCATTTTCGTGCACCTGTCTCTCTCTCTCTCTATCTTTCCCTTCTCTCCTTCCCTTCCCGAGAGGAAGGAGGCTACCGATACGAATTTCCCCTCCGCCGCACTCCAATGGCCTCAAAAGAGGTCGGCAGTTTCACGCATCACGCCGATTTACTCGGAGATGTCAATGACTGTCGACGTGGTTAGAAACTGTTCGCAGTTCCGGCCAGGAATCCAGTGAATTCCCTTAATCTCCCGGAAAACCACCATCTTGATGCTCCACCAGGTCGCTTCCACTGCTGGGACAAAGTCGCTGATGAGAGTTTAGCTTGTTGAAAATGGTTACCCCCCCTTCCCCCCCTCCCCCTGATCCGCGGGTTGCTTGTGCTGAAACCAGTTTTTAAAACTTGAGACGCGAGACTTGGTGGTGTGGAACGTACAAACCCTGCCACACTCCCTTTGCGACTACCTGCACGGTAACACGTAAAAAAAAATCCCTCCCTCCCCATAACCGGTGCGTTGACTTATATTTAATATGAACTTTTTTGTGAAACGATATCATTTGCTGGAGGCTTGAAAGCAGACACAATCATGTTCACTTTATCCCGAATGTATATCTCAAGGAATTATCCAGTGATCCCATTGGAGGAATTATATTAATAACTTGAAAATACTATTGTCATATTGGCCCAAAAGAAATTAATGCCGTGGCGAACTAGTTAGGGGGCAAGATTCGGATTCATGATCGAGGACAAGTGAAAACAGAATTCGAGATGGAGTACCGATTTTCGCTGTGTTACGCCGTTTTGTGAGGTAAAAGGATTGAGTTTATCCGAGTAGGAAATTTCATTGCAGATTCTGTTTTTCAGTAAATGTTTAACTTTCATGCTCCGCGATGAACCAAAGTAACTGCATGTGCACGTTTGTGGCTGCCTGAGACTGTCTTTTAGGTTCTTTGTTTTTGTTGTGTGATTCCTCCGTCATTTTCATATTCTTCGTATTGCAGGTTTTAATGACAAATGCCAAGGTTAAATACGTAAAGTACAACACTTCTTCCACATATCCACGTATTTAAAATAGTCCAAAAGGCATCTTAACATCTGCTCTCTAGAATATTAATATCACTGCTTCGTCAAACGCCCATAAGAGGAAATCGTGATTTAGCGAAAAAACTTTTGTTTATTCCACAGACGTTTTAATATATAATTCATAAAAGTACGGCTGTAACGACAAATGTTAAGAAATCGTGACTTAGGAGGAAGGTGTTAATCCTTTTTAAGACCATAAAAGACGTTTAATTCTTGTCCTATGTCGCGAAAATGGTACCGACTTCAAATCATTTGATCTATTTAAAAACTCGTTATCTCTACCATGTAATTTTATTAAAACATTCGTCATATATATATATATGGAAATCTATTACGATTCGTCCTACCCCAGTGCTCGTTTTAAACGCCTCAACGGAGTTCTGCCCACTTCATATTTTTTCGTGAAGCTTCTTCACGATTTTTCGCATTCTCGTGAGGTAAGATCGAGGACGTGCACGCGTATTTGATGAGGTTTGAGAGTTGGAATGTCGTCTGATATTCGAGGGAAATGACGACGCTCTTAACTTGCGCTTGTGCACGCGTGACCAGAATATTCTATAATCTGGGCGGAGCTCACGAAGCTTCTCTCGAGAATCGGCTAGAGAAGAGGGAAAAAGAAAGCGAATATCTTTCCGTGCGTTGTTTTCCTCAAAGGAAAATACTCAAACTGATTTCAATGTCGAAAGGATCATTTCTTTTGAGATTTTACCTTGTTTTCTCTACTAGGAGTGATTTTCGGTTGAATTACGGAAGGCAAACATTTGCGTCGAGTGGTTTATTAGAAGTTTTCTGTAATAGTTTTATGCAAGAAAGATATAAATGGGTTTAAGAGGAAATTAATCGAGCTAATGCGATGCCCGTTTTCTTAGGAACACCGTACAGATGTTGGAAGGACAGTCACAAAGCGTGTAACTTAGGATGTGCGCAAAGAAACACCCAAGCTTCAAAAGTTTTCATGTAATGTATGTTCGCCAATCGGAAGTAATACCTTTTTTCGATAGCGTCCTTCCAGATATGTTTAGCTAAATATGTTTTGAGTATGTAGTTTTGAATCAGTAGAAACTGATTAAACCAGCTCACAGGATCATATTTCGTGTGAGATGGAGTAAGGCAAGAAATTACTATGGGCTATCAAGAAAAAACTTCTATATCCTATCTTAGTGATGCTTTAAGAGTAGTGTTTATTCTATGAATGCAATAGCGAGATAAGCACTCTTTCATAGTTACCGGAGTTTCCTATATCACTTACAGAGTTTCCTATTTCGATTAACTTTTCATCGCCATAAATATGAACGATAAATGATCAACTCGCACGTGATAATTAGACTTGCATCGATTGTGTACCCCTCCCCAGTTCTCAAATGATCTTCTTATGTGTGCAGGATCTTTTTTTAATGCCTCTGGTTCGACATCTCTTTACTCGTCAGTTTTCGTTGTTGTAAGAACCAGCCAACCAGTTGTTAATCTCAATCTACTGGGCGTCTATTATGAAACATGCATTTCGAAAGAAGGAAGGGGGATTTTGGTTTAAAATTTTGCTCGGGAGGCCTTAGGCTCCAGGAGAAAACATTCCATTTTACGTTGGTGTAGTGTGCGTGTAATAGCGTAAGACGTTCCGATGGTTTTCCAACGGAAAGATTCTTAAAAGGACGCATGCTCTCTGATGTTTTTAGCGCGATTTTGAAAGTCAGTGCAGCAGGGAGGGAGGGGGTGTGTGTGGGCACCCTGAACCCTCAGGGAGTGACCGCGTGAGGCCCTAGGTTCAATGGGAGGAATATCCTCTACGGTCGCAGGGGGGCATGCCAGCGTTCTCTCTAGTCCCGGCGTTCATTCTTTTTCTCCGTGTTTGGGGGAGGGGGAGAAAGAGAGAGCTTCCCCTCACACGCCACCAGCTTGGAGGGCGCGGGGGAGTGAAGAGGAGAGGCACAGAGAGAGAGAGAGAGAGAGAGAGAGAGAGAGAGAGAGAGAGAGAGCGAGGAAGGGGGAAAAGGGGGCGGGAGGAAGGTAGGGGTGTAGGTTTGGTGCTGGGCGAAGGGGGAGGGCGGGGAGTGACCCCCTCCCTCTCACTCATTCCGCTTGGTTTGTGTCTGTGCGTTCGCCGGGTTAGGTGGTCTGTGGAAGGGGAGGATCTCTGAAGACGGCGATCGCAGCGCCGCCACCGGTCCGTGCTGTTCCGCCCTCACGAGCTCCTCCTCCTGCTTCAGTCACCTCAGAAGAGCAGTGCCGTTTCAAGTGGACGGAGGCATTTGCTGTGGCAGCCTTTGTATTTTTTTCTTCCTCTTTCGTACCATCACGTTTTTGTTATTCCGTCCCGGGCACCTGTGTGTTTACCGTGCATGTGAAGCGTCGCAGCTCGAAACCGGAAGGCGTGCCCCCTTCTTTTTTTTTTGTTTGTTTCGGAATCTTAAACTTGGACGAAAAGATGTGGTGGTAGTCGTCAACCATCCGCCGGCAAAACTAAGAGGAGTGCTCGCCGTCAGCCCGCCCCGCGCGACGTCACCCCGCGAAGTGTGTGTGTTGTTGTTCCTTCCTTTCTCTCTTTCGAACTCCACCGTGTTTCCCCTCCCCCTCCCTTCGAATTCTCTCGCCGACTCGTGACGGCATTCCGATCGGCGGGGGAGAAAGACGGCGCAGTCCCGCCTCGAACAAATGTTACCTCGCGTGTGCCTCTCGTGTGTCCCGTGTGCCCTTCGCCCTCTACCTCAGCCCGCCCTCTAGGAGCGCGCTGGAGGAGGTCCCGCGTCGCCCTTCGCTCTTTCCTCTCTCCCGGTTTTTTTCTTCGACTTCTCCTCCCGACTTTGTCGACGCCGGCCGCCTCGTTCCATCGTGACGGCGAGGGTGGAGAGGTGTTAACGGCGTGCTCTTGGAGGCCCATGTTGGCCCCATGTGACCCTAAGCCCCCTCCGACGTCCGATTCGGGAGAGGAGAAAGAGAGGAGCTGGGTGGTTCGAATATAAGCGTCTCCGAAGAGGAGGAGAGTGGTAGTGTTGTGTGATTTTTGAGTGTGGCTAATCCGGTTATGAGTCGAAGGACGCGTGAATACAGGGTCCCCTATGAGGCGCCTCCACCCAGGTACACGGACGTCCCAGCCACCGCCACTTTTGCCTATGGTGAGTTTCTGACCCAAGCTCCGCCGGCGACGACCTTCAGGGTCGACCGGCTGCCGCAGCTGCAGCCGGAATCTGCTCTCGCGTTATCTCTACCAAAGCCCTTTTGTGAATTCGTGTCTTTGTCCTGGCTGAAACTATTTCCCACTATTAAGCGTAGGGACCTGTTGAGAAAATGCCTAAATTCCGTTAATTTTATGTTTCCATGGAAAGGGAAGTTCATAAACGTACACGGTGCCTGAATGAATTCTAATTATTTAAAGTTTTGAGACGTTGTCGTGAACCAAATAACATGGATTTTTTTATAATTTCTTGCACCTGTGACACGTGAGTTGCTAATTCGAATGTCAAAATATTATTGTTTAAAAGGATTTGAGATCCAGTCGGCGTGTTTTTCGAAGTACTTGTGGTGATGTTGCAGTAGGTAGTGATAATTTCTCATTTGTCCAGTTGTGCCTAAAACAGCCTTTTGTTTGTATTAGTTTTAAGAATAATTATTAAAATTCACGTTCAGTCAGATGTCTATTCCCCAAATTCCCCGCCTTTAACATAAATATTTTCACTTATAACCTTAAATATTTTCAGATGTATGGAGACAAAAAAATAACAGGTATTAGCTAATTAGTATTGTATTATTTGGTACTGGAATGACTGGGAAAAGCTTCACCGTAAACGTAATTGAAGAAATCCCCCTGGCTGTTTTACGTTCACCAAATCAATCCGTGGTTCAGAATGACATGTGAATCGTAACTTTCCGGTTAGACCTCGAGTAAAGGCCTTGTGGTTTCGCAATGTGTACATGGTATGTTTAATTTCATATACCATATGAATTGGCATACTTGAGTTTCTTTCATTTATGATTTAATTGACCAAAATGTATCGCACCGCGGATATCTTAATTTTTTTCTTTTATTCCTTCATTTTCCTCGATATTTTAAGTTTAGAAACTCTTGATGTGCAACGTGATTATTTTTTCGTCCTAGACGAGCTTTACCCATGTCGCTCGGATTTTATTTTAACCTTTTTTCAAAACGCCTTCGCCCTGGCTGTCGAAAATCAAAACACATTGGTTTTGTGTAACTTTTGGCATTGTGTTTTTAGATTCTCAACTCAAGGGCTTGGTTGTGATGCCGGTGAAAGTGTTGTTTAAAATCGGAACAACCCCAGATACGGTTATTTCCAGTTCCAATAGAAATTTCTTATCTGTTTACGACTGGCAGTCTTGTCAAAAATTGATTTTCTTTATTTTCATATGATGTGACGAGCTCCCATTATGGCAATGCTTTCACAATTGCGTACTTTAGTAAGTAAAATGAGTGATAAATTCTCAAATGCGGCTAATTAGTGTACAACCGATCGGTTCATACCGCCCACCAACCCACGCCCACCTCAGCTCCCCGTACAAACTTCATGACGAAGCAGGCCCATACTGCAGTTGTTCGGAAGTCGCATTCTAATGAGGGATTTCTTTGGTTGCTACTCATTGAGTTGTTGATAGAAATTGGGTCTAGATGAACTGATTTCCCTTATAAGTCTTACACATAGATTTGGTTTCTCCAATACCGATTTGGAAAGGTCGAACTTGGAATTTATCCCTTCTGTTGACTGATATCATGTTACAAGTTATTCTCACTTTCAAAAGGCGATTGGGTAACTAGGAAATTAGAGGAGGTGCTTAAGAAATGATGACTCTATTAGCATCTGGTGATTGCCAACGGAAAGATAAGGATGGCCTAAGGTTAAATTTAAGTTGAAATTATATTTTGCAATAGTATAATGAAATCTGAGGCCCTGCCAATAAAAGAATATTTTAATTAAGAATAGTTGATAGCATTTTTGAAAATTAAAGGCCTATTATTATTGTTCATTGGACCTTCTTGCATACGTTATATAATGAAGTATACGTCCCAATCATGAAAAGTAGACCCAACGAATATAAGGATAAGTGTAGCAGTTCCAGAAACCTGGTGCTTATTTTATTATTTAGTAAAAAAAGTGCCTATTTTTTTCTTCCTAAACTTTTTCTTCTAATTCTGGAATCGCTTTGTTTTGATATATATTTTTACCGCCGCATACCATCGATGATGCCAATCGTTCTGAAAAATGGTCGATAGTCAAACACAACGTTCATGCCCTGGGAGGGAATCGAACCTTCGACTTTTGGGTCAGCCAGCGAGCGCGCAACCCACACGGCTGACCCGGCCGGCTCTTTTCGGAAATGATTAATAGGCCTCAATTGATAATAACGTATTTAGATGTCGAAGAAGTTTAAGGGCATAAATGTCACTCTCCAGCTTAGTGCTGACCGAATTTTAACTTGCATGAGCATTACTTAGCTGTTGAAAATTCCTTCCAAATAATCACCTGCTAATGTCTTCCTTGTGCCTTCCTGTAACGAAATATAAATTTGGACCATTTGATGATTGGTCACGATTTCTTGAGTTTTGCCTTAGCTACTTGCTTACTTTGGGAAAGGACGTGTTTTTCGCCGTTGTGTCTCCTCGACGAAATCATAAAAAATCACAGTATTCAAGCCTAAGGTGGATTTGTTAGATGAATGAAGGCAGTGAGCGTCCAGCTAGAGATAGCCAGTTCCTTTCCCCGAGCTGCATGCGGTTCCTCCAGAAAGATCTGGCACGCAATTAATCATTCACCTTGGGTATGGCTACGTAAGATTCCCGTGGTCATCATGGAGACGCATTTTGCGATCCGTTAATGCGTTTTAATTCTCCTGCTCTCTGTAGTTTAACATTTGAATAGGTAATTGCAAGAAGTTGAGAGTACATTTTGCGTTTGAAGTAGAATTACTCTCTTCTCCTTCACGCATGAGATTGTGATGAGAATCTTGCGAAGGTAGCGATTGTATGTCGGCAATAAGGGATGAATGAATGCTCAGTACAACTTCGATGATTTGGCTCCTTGACGTCCCTCTTACCTTTTTATATCGTTTAAAACCCTTTTCTTCAAAACCCAATCCCAAATGCACAGTTCATTTATCCACCTCTCTTTTATCGCTCCTTGACTGGGAATGGTTTAAGGAAGCTCTTCTCGACAATACTCAGAACCTTTTGGCATATACTGTCGGGTGTGGTTATTATCACGTAATTTTGCACTGAAATTTTTAAATAAAAACTAACTTCGGCGAAAATTTCAAGACAATTCGTCCTCGTGTAGGTATTGGCACAATTTCTCTAAACGCCTATTTTTTTGTCGTCCGGAATCTGAGTATTTTTTAAAACTTGTTCTATGGTGGAAGAATTTCACTGAATCCAGAAGAACTTTAAATAGTTGCATAATCGGCTCTTCAGCAGTGACACGGAAGATCGTACCCGCGGAAAAATCGAAAAGGAACGGTTGATATGGTGACCTCAAAGGGCTCTCTCTCTCTCTCTAGGTATTTTTTGACAGCTTGTTGCTCGGCATCGTGGATATGGATCCTTCGTTTTCTGTTGTTGTCGTCTCCACCTCGTTGCTAGATTCCCGAGATCTACATAATACCCTGCAAGCCGCCACAAGGGCGCGTGGCAGGGGGTGAGCCACCACCATACATTCACATACACATGATACAAGTCATGCATTACGCACAGAAAGAAGAAAC
>WURS02452969.1:0-14080 GCA_011762765.2 Rhinocypha anisoptera
TAAATTATGTCTGATTTAGCCAAAAAATTGATTTTTAGCTTTTATTCTGAGGCCACTTTTCTATGGAAGTACGGTATAGTTCTTTATAATAAAAAACAAAAGGTTTTTTAAAGTGCAGTTTTTCACCGGTGTCACGTTGTCTCTGAACAGTTCCCGGCAGTGTGGTGTTGTTTTTGTGCACAAAATGAGCTCATACTGTATACACAGTGGCTTCACTTTCTTTTCTCTCTCTCACTCGCTCACTCTCTTTCAACTCAATTCCTCCCTTTTTGGCCAAAAGAGAGACTTTTTTGGTTTTCAACATTTCTCTCTCTTATTACGCGTTTTCATTTGCAAACTCGCGTCGTTCACTGGATAACCACATCAACTATCCACACGATTAAAAGTTGATCGCGATCCTACAAAAGGTAAGCCGATATTGCGTCATCTAACTCCCTTGATCCAATCTTCACAGGTCACAAGATTGTTTTTTCTATATCTTTTAAACTTTTTCTAAAAAATCTATCTTCACTTTAACCTTTTTCTTTTATTCACCTCTCACTTTGCTTTACTTTGTGTGTGTTTGATTGATTGTTTAATCTAACTTGTTTTGTTAAATCAATCCCTTTCTCTTTCTCTCAATTTCTCATATAGAGAGAATTCTCCCCTGCTCTAAGGAGAAAAAATTTATGATGATGATCATGATGATTATTCGCTCATTTATCGATCTATATAGCTCGAGATATAAATCCATTATGATGTTGATGATGATGATTACGTTAATTAGCTCTATAATATGATGATGTTCACAAGCGTTTATTAATGTGATGAATATAAAATGGCGAAATGGCTCTTTGATTATGATGCTCGAAGAGGGTTTTATGATCCAAAGGTTTGTCCCCACATCTCGACTTGATGATGATTGGAAGTTCAACGACATGAATATAAAACAAAGGCCAACTTTAGGATTATTTGTAAAAATAATTGCATTAAATATGATGATAATTTTTGATTTAAAAATCTAGCCATTTTGATGAATGATGATAACCCAAGATTGTTTTTGCTATTATTTATTTTTATAATAATATAATATAAAATATGAAGCTTTTTTGTATTGGTCAGAAGAAGAAAATATTTCTACGGAATGATGTTTGCAAGTTTGGCTATTTTTTGGTTTTTATTATATATTTATTGATTGATGATGATGATGATTCAAAACTTGTTCTTCTTTCTTTCTCTTGTCGTTTTCTTCCCTTTTTTATAGTTTGATTGATTGTTGAAGAATAAATAGAAGATTTCATTATTTTGTTTCATGAAGAAGAAGATGAGCAAAGAAACTGAAGATAATCACGAAGAGGAGATGGTTGAAGATGAGGATGAGTATGAGGATGTAGTTGATCATCTATCTCCACATGATGAGGATGATGATGATGCAACAGAGGATGATGAGGAGGAGGTTATGGAGGAGATTACGCAAGAGGAGGAGGAGTCACAACCTCCTCCCAGCCATGATAGCGAGGCAAACAAGAGTAGTAGTGTCAAGTCGGAAGAGGAGGAGGAAGAAGATCAGGATCAAGTGATTCTCTCCGTTGAGCATGAGGATGATTTTGATGAGGAAGAGATCGAGATCAAGGATCAACTTGACAACAGTGAACCTTCTACTGCAACTTCTACAGCAAAAAACTCCAACAACAAAAAGAGTTCTACCTCTAAAGACAACAAAAAGCCATCGAAGGATTTATCAGCAGCGAAAGGCAAGACTTCTTCTTCAGCATCAACGTCGGCGGTTAAAGGAAAATCTACATCGACTTCTACTTCAGCTACGTCGAAGCGTAAGTCGGATGAGAAGAGTTCTTCTTCTTCTACATCAGCATCGGCGAAAAAGAAGAAAAGCGAGGATGAGAGTGACTATGACTCGGAGTACTTCAAACGTATGGCCAATCGCACTCGGGATGGATTCCATAATTCCACCGATAGAGGTATGTCTTTGATTACGAATTTATAATATAATAATAAAATAATTTTTACAAGAGGGACGGTGCTAAGAATTTGAAACATAAAAATTTAGAATCGAATTGGTTAAGAATTTGAATCATAACGAAAGTTAGATTCGAATTGCTTAAGAATTTGAGTCATAACAACTATAGTTAAATTCGAATCATAACAGCAAAATGGCAATAGTTAGATTCGAATTGGCCAAGAATTCAAATCATAACGAGTTAGATTCGAATTGGTTGAGTTCACGCACAAGAAGTGTGACAGAAAATGAAAAATGCTAGAACATAGAAAATTACAAATCATATATTTTTTGTTGAGATGTAAAATAAGTAATAGATTTGTTTTAAGTTGTTGATCTTTCAAATTCATATTGGGATTCGATTCGGATTCTTATCTAATTTGATTCGAATTTATATCAGGATTTGATTCGAATTTATTCTCATGTTTAGAATTTGAAATGGTTTTTAAGAACAAGTTTGGTTGACAAGAACAAAACTAATTTTTTCCTTTTTTCAGAATTGTTCCTGGAGAATCTGTGGACACACATGAAGGGCAAGGAGGTGGAGTTGTCGAATCACAAGTTCTCCTCCACCTGTCTCACCTGGTTGATCGAGGAAACCGAGCAGATGAGCGTGCTTCGTCAGATCTCCGAGTCGCTGTCGGCGGACAAATTGTCAATTGATTTTCTCACCACCGAACCAGCCTGTCCTGTGCTCGAAACACTGGTTCAACGAATGCTGGGTGTGCTCAAGAAGGAGAAGAACTTTGAGACCGACAATGCCAAGTGGATTATCAAGTACATTGACTCGGTGGGCAAGGCTGTGGTGGATCAGATTGCGGTTCTTCTCGAGGACAGCAAGGGAAATCAGATTGTCATCTCCACCACTCAGATGTTGGCTGGTGTCCGACTTGGACGACACTGGAGTCGACAGTCTATGAAATTCGGTATGTCTAGTAGTATTTATTTATTGATATGCATTTTTATTGTGTCTGATCTATTCTCGAATTTAATACATGATGATGCTTTTTCAAATTTTAAATTTACAAAATTTAAATTTAAATTCAGTTCCTAAATTTTAAAATTTTTTACTAATTCGTGATTTCTCAAATTCTTTTTTAAGTATGAATGGATAGAGCGGATGTAAGCTTATAGTGGATTTATATGATAGATAGATTAGGATATAATTTGATTTGAATATTTCAATTTATAAATAAATCTCATATATATATTATAATGAAAAGTATGGTCGTGGTCGTATTTCTATGTTCATGTTCTGGTATTTTTTGTTGTACTGTGAAAGTTACCCTACTTCCACTGTGCTTAACCGATTCGAATCTAACTTTCTGTGTTATGATTTGAATCTTATTTCGATTCGATTCGAATTTTTTTTGCATAATTAAAAAATTGCGAATCGGAAATTGCCAATGAATTATGAATTTGTGAATAAATTTGGAATTTAGAAAAACAAGAATTTAAATTCGAATTATTTTTCTATTATTATTTTAAAATTCGCGAAATTGTTAATTCGTTAAATAATTTTTTTAACGAATTTAAACAAATTCGTGATTTCTTGAATTCTTATTTTAAAGTATGAATGAATAGAGCAGTGGATGTTAGGTTATTGTGAAACATAGATTATTATTTTTTTAGCATATAATTTAATTTGAATATATGAAGTTTGAATTATTATTAATTATGATGACATCGATGAATGATTTACGAACAGGTCCACTGGACATCTCGGAGGAAGTGGAGCGTCACGTGATACTCAAAGGCGACCTCCCACCCACCTTTGTGCATCACTTGAAGAAGTTGACCAAAGTTCTTGTTCTGGATGCCACTCCCGAAAATGTGAAGGACATTCTCCTGGGTCGATCCACCTCGGTGGCACAGTACATACTCTTCATTCTCAAGGTTCGCTTGCCCGAACTCTGTCAGATGGTGGTCAAGAAGATTGCCGAGGTTTGCTTTGCCAACGATGACAACATGAAGGAGATTTGCAAGTCAAGCAATTCTGCTTATATCATCGAAATTTTGCTGCTCGTTGCTTCCGAGAGTCGGCTTAGTAAGATTTGGACCAAAAATCTTAAGGTAAATACTTCATATGCATTAAACTAAAAGTCGGAATTGGTTAATAATCAAGACAAACAAAGTTAGATTCGAATTGAATTAGTTCGAATTTGAATCATGATTTGCAAAATACACAAAGTTAGAATCGAATCAGATTGGATTCGAATTCAAAACACACAAAATTAGAATTGAATTCGAATCATAACACGCAAAGTTAGAAATGAAATATGTTTTGTATTCGAAGCATATAACAAAAAGTTTGAATTGAATCAACTTGGATTCGAATTAAAAACACACAGAATTGACTTTATTGAATTGAATCAGTTTGAATTCGAATCATAACACGCAAAGTTAGAAATGAATCTGTTTTGTATTCGAAGCATATTACACCAAGTTAGATTCGAATCGAATAAGTTCGAATTTGAATCATGATTTGCCAAATACACAAAGTTAGAGTCGAATCAGTTTGGATTCGAATTCAAAACACACAAAATTAGAATTGAATTGAATCAGTTTGAATTCGAATCATAACACGCAAAGTTAGAAATGAATCTATTTTGTATTCGAAGCATATAACACCAAGTTAGATTCGAATTGGATCAGTAGAATTTCGAATCAAGGCATACAAAGTTTGAATCGAAAATCAGTTGGATTTTGAAAAAGACAAATATAAAATCGAGTCGAATTAGAAGAATTTAAATGAATTCGAATAACTTATATATATTAAAGTATATAATAAGAATATTTTTAAAAAACTTTTTTTTACAGGGAAAACTCAAAGTGCTCTGGGAGCATGACATTGCCAACTTTATCGTTCAACGATTGGTTGCTGCCATCAAGGATGAAAATTTGGTATGTTTTTTTATTATTTTTATTGTTGGTCATTCCAACTAGAGTTTAACTAAATTTTGATTATAACTTTGACTTTGGAACTGACATAGTTTGCCGATGTGTGCGCCGAGCTTTTTCCCGACCTCACTCAAATCTTCAAGATCAATCGACCGGGCATCGGTGTGGCTCTGTCGAGGGCGTGTGTTGGCTTTAAGAAACAGCAAGCTTCTTTTGTTCAGGTACAGTTTTTTTCGCAATACTATTTAAATTTGCGAATTTTAAACTATATTTGATATTGTTGTTTTTCGGATTAGTTTGGACCGACTTAGTGTTTATTTATTTTGTTAACCAGTAGATAGCATTAGTCTACTTTAAATAGCACAGTCAATTTTAGTTTGAATAGTTTTGTGTTGGTTATATCAAATTATTTTGTTTAGAATAGTCACATAATAATCCTACTGAGCAGACAATCTCGGGGTATTAAAAAGTTCTTAGATTTAAGCAAAGTTTCCTAAAATTGTATTTGATTTTAGAGAGACACAACCTAGAGAGACATTTCTAAATAGAAACATAAATGGTTTATATATATTAATAATAATTCAAAGGAATATGCAAAAAAATTTGAATTGGGCGAGAATCGGAAAAGTTCGAATTCCGAATCAAATTGAATAAGAATTCGAAAAGTTATGCACAATATTCGAATTGAATCGGAATAAAATTCGAATCATAATACAGAAAGTTAGATTCAAATCGGTTAAGGATTCGAATCACAACAGTAAAAGTTAGATTCGAATCGGTTATGAATTCCAATCACAACGAAAGTTGGATTCGAATTGGTTAAGCCCAGTGGAAGTAGCGTAACTCTCACAGTTCAAAAACGTGAGTGGCAGAATACCAAAAAATGACAGAACATAGAAAACCACGACCATATTATTCATTATTATATAATAGATAATAATAAAAACTTTATATCTCATTATTCGATTTGTTAGGCCCTGATGAAGGCGTTCGATTGCCTTGAGAAAGACCGACAGATTGACCTGGTGCCGCAGATGTTGTTGCTCGAATTGCGCCGCTACCCGAATTCACGACTCAACGTGTGGCTGCACGGCTCGCTCATTCTGCAAAACGTGCTTGCCTTTCAAGACCCGTACAAGATCTCGAAAAGTCTGCTCACCCTCGCAACTGGGGATATCATGCGTATCTGCAAGGACAAGAGTGGCAGTCATCTCATCGATGCCTTTCTCAAGGGTGCTCACGTGCCGGGCAAGCACAAGAGTGAACTTGTTGAAAAGTGAGTGATATAAGCGAGAAAAATGCTATTTCGAGATTCAAACTATAACACAAAAAATTTAAAATCGAATCAGATTAGAATTCGATTCATAACACAAAGTAAGATTTGAATTGGTTTAGAATTCAAATCATAAATCATAGGCTATGATCGAATCAGATTAGAATTGAAATCGTCACAAAAAGTTAGATTTGAATTGGTTGAGAATTTGAATCATTTGAAAAAGTTAGAATAGAGTTAGGTAAGAATTAGAATCAAACTTTGCGCATGCGCTCAAAGCAGATACGAATCGGTTTAGAATTCGAATCATAAATCAAAATTACTAGATTAGTAGAAAAAGTTAGAATAGAATTAAATAAAAATTCGAATCAAACTTTGCGTATGCGCTCAAAGCAGATTCGAATCGGCTGAGAATTCGAATCATAAATTAAAATTACGAGATTAGTAGAAAAAAGAATAGAATTAGAAAAGAATTCGAATCAAATATTGCGCTCAAAGCAAATATAATGACCAAAACTAGGTTCTAACTTTCGATCGTTTCTTTTTTCTACCAGATTCCTTGGCCACTACCACCAGTTGTCGTGTGACCGGTTTGGTTCACGTGTAGTAGAGAACATTCTCGCATTGGCAGACAACGAGGTGAAGGAGACTATCATGAACGAGTTGAGCCAACACGAAGCGTCGCTTCGGAATAACCGATCCGGGTGGTTTGTGGCGAAGAACGCCGGACTTTTTCACTTCAAGAACCGGCCCAAGGAGTGGGAAGACACCGAACGGGCCAAACTCAAACGACGACGAGCCTTTGATTCGCTTCCGATGGGTAGCGGTGGCGACCGGAGGGGCGTGGCTTCTTCGCCAGTCACCAATGGGGGTCGAAACACCAGACCTAGCTTTGGCGGGGGAGACCGAAGAGCGAACGGATCCAATGATTTTCATCATCGAAGAGGTGGATTTCGGCCTGCCTTCCGAGGGAAACGCTTTTGAATCAGTTCTTTTTTTGTTTGTTTTGTTTGGCCATAAAAATCATGATTTAATAATGAATCATCAATGAGGAAGATTCAAGTTCGACTTTTCACCTTCATCAACACTTTACCTCGATCCCTCTGCATACACTAGAACCAAAACATCTCTAATTTTTATGAAGAGTATATATAGATGAGATTCTTTTTTTTGTTTGGCCATAAAAATCATGATTTAATATGATGATGATTCGAGTTTGACTTTTCACCTCATCAACACTTTACCTCGATCCCTTCAGATTTTTTTCAAGTTTGAACCATCAAAACATCTTTTTTTAAGTCTACCAGTAACATTTTTTATTTATGTGTAACTTAGTGTAATTCTAATTATATATATTTACGTTTTGTATATATACACACAAGCTAATATAACATTTTAAATATTATATTATGTATCTCATTTTTTTATTACAAATAGAATGGCATTCATATAATAATCATTATGATTTGAAAAAAATAAGATATGCAATAGATTTTGATTCGTTATTTCAGAATATTTTTATTTTACAAAAAATTGCTTAAAACTTCGTTTAATAAATAATAAATGAATTTTAATTTGCAACTTCTTTATTACTGGTGAAAACAAAATCGGACCGAATTAGAAATAAATTCGAATCAAAGATAAAGCAGTATCGAATTATATATTTAAAAAATTCAAATAGTATCCGTTATGAAATAAAATCGAATCAGATATAAATTCAATTTCAATTTGAAACTGATACAAATTAGAATCGATTCAAATATAAATTCAAATTGAAATATATATGATTTCTATTCGAATATGAAATAAAATCAAACTATATAAGAATTCTAAACAAATTCAATATTAATTCAAATACAATGTATATTAATGAATAATATGGTCGTGGTTTTCTATGTTCAATATTCTGTTATTTTTTGCTATTCTGCCACCCACGTTTTTGTACTGTGAGAGTTACTTCCACAGTGCTTAACCAACTCGAATCCAACTTTCGTTGTTGTGATTCTCTTCTAATTCTCACTCAATTTGATTCAAATTTTTTTCCATATATACCTTTTTGAATTATGATAACTCGAGTTTGACATCGGCGGCTTTGTCGCCATTTGTTTAAAAGGGGTAGAGGACGCTTTAGCGCCGGCCCACTTGTAAAAAAATCAAATCGAATCGGATATTAATTCGAATAAAAATTCGAAATTTCCATAGAGATTCGAAGACTATCAATTTGAACTGTCGTCTATTTCGACAAGAGTGGTGTCTGGTAAAGGCGCGCACTCGAGGTTGAGTCCGCCGGTGCGGCACGAGAGAGTGAGAGAGAGAGAGAGAGAGGTGTGCGTCGTGCCGAAGTGAAGGATCGGGCAAGCGCGTTGTGTGCGGTGTGGAATGATGCAGCGAGTTGAGCAACTGAGCAAAAAAAGCACACTGCAAATGTGACAAACTGCCTCCCTAATCGAGGAGAGAGAGAGAGGGAGCGAAGCGAGAAGGAGAAAATGGCCGCGAGTGTTGGGCAAACTGCGCATGCGTCACCACTGCGGTTGCTTATGGGTTTGCTACTTAAAACCGTGCCACTAGCAGTTGTGTCCGTAGTGGCAGGAGGTCACTGGTAGAGGCATGAGGTGGAGTGAGAGGGAGATGTGGTGGTGGTTTATACACTGTCGTTGTTTTGCAATCCTCTCTCTCTCTCTCTGTCTGTGAATGAGTGAGTAGACTGGTGCCTGGGAGAGAGAGAGAGAGAGAGAAAAGTGCGAGACCAGCCTGCCAAGTTCATTGCTGTGTTTGGCCCGTCGAGGCGACGAGTGCACACTCGACGAAGCGCCACTAGTTCACTGCTGGAATCTCGCACACCAACAACACACACAAAAAAATACACACCTGGCCGTCTTCAAGAAGTGATCCAGCAACAATACCTTTCTTGGCCATTCTCGCAATCTCATCTCGAGTCACACTTTATTTTTCATCACAATAGTTCCTCTTTTCTCAAAACTGATCTGTGATTTTTGAGCCTCTGGTGTGAATCATCTCTTCATCACCGTCTCATTACCCATACACACACACATGCGCGCGTTTTTTTCTTTTCTATACCTTTCAATGATTATCATCATCTGTACTGTTCGATGACCGCATACCTTGTAACCCGAAGACCTTTGCCGGGTGGTGCTCATCGTCACTGCATTCTTCTTGATCAGGGTTAGGTTGGGTACATTCGTTTGTTTGTTTGTCTGTGTGAATGAGTGAGTGATCCACCTGAGGATGGAATCCACGCAGCAACAGTCGGCAGGTCAAGTTTCTTCAGCGGCGGCCAAGTCTCTCGAAGATATGTTGAACACCGAGATGGATGAAACGGCAATCTCCGAAATCGTTGGTTCGCTGGAGAACTCGATCGAAAAGTCGAATCATCATCACCAACAATCACAAAACATGAGTGCCTCTGCCACCACGTCAGTAGGATCCTCCAACGATCTCTCCGCCACGGTGCCGTCGACCTCGAACTCATCAAATCCTTCCAGTGATTCCTTCCACCCAAACAGCAACAATGGCTTTTCCACCGGTTCAACACCGAGCACTTTTAATAATAACAACCATCAACAACAACCACCGACATCACAAACAGCATCATCATCATCTGGTCCCGAGATGGGCAAAAGGATTCTACTCAGTGCCAACTCACAACCCGCGGTCAACAGTTCGGTGAGTTTTTGTTTTTGTTTGTTTTTGATTTGGGAAGTTTCACAGATCACGTGATGGAAGATAGCAGCTAATCATTGGAGAGGGTAGGGAGGGGTTAATATAAGATCACGAGAATGTGTTTTTAAACACAAAAATCAAAAATAATACAGAAACTTTTCAAAAGAAAACTATGAAAAGAAAATTTAACCGATTAGCTTAATCGATCCGAACCAAACTTCAAACGGTTAGGTGGGTTCATCTTTTAGCCCAATTTGTGAATCAGTTTAGTTTGTATTCAACTCAATTTGTTAATATCACATGTCACAAAATCACGGTTTTCTCACAGATGGAGGTACCGGGGTATTAAAAAATTCTATCTTACGTGTTTTGTGAATCTCCTCTTTCGAAAAATCGAAACTTTGATATTTTTTTGTGTTGGTGATAATTGAATTAACACAATTTTCTTAAAACATTACAGTTGAACCAGTCTGGCATGTTGGCAACGAGTAAGGTCTCGACCATGCCACTGACCAACGGCACGATGACACCACCACCACCACCCTCTGTGACCACCTCACAAACACCTTCGAATTCAATAATGACACCAACAACCACAAGCAGTACGGCAACACCTTTGCAACACCAACAAACCATTCCCGTTGGACAGCAAGTGGTCTCGGCGGTAGCCTCGTCTAACCTAATGCAACAACCATCACAACAACAACAACAAGTCTCATCGAACCCAAGTGCAATAGCTCCTTCGTCGATCGCATCATCGGCGTCCCATGTGATTCCTACAAAGGCATTGGCAGTGAAATCCAATCCGACGGTGTTGCTTCAATCCACTCCGAATGGTCAGATGATGATGCGTGCTCCCGTTACGGTCACATCCCAGGCACTGACCAGTTCGCTCCCCGGTGGTGGCATTATGATTAGCCGTGCCGGACAGCCCGGTGGCCAACCGATTCCCCTTCAACTCCCCCCTGGGGTCTCGTGTGCCATGTCCAACGCGATGGTACAGATTGTCAATGTGAACTCACCTAGTCGTCCCACCTTGATGCAACAGGGCCCCACTGGTCAGGTGACCTACTCGCTACCGACCAATGTTCCGATTGCCAGTGTGCCACAGATGGTGGGTGGCAAACCGATGGCGGGCAACAGTCCCTTGGCACCTCGCGTCGTCTTCCAGCAAAATCTGAGGTTAGGCTCGCAACAACTGGTTCGACCAGGCACACCTACCCAGCTCGGTGCACCGGTAAGTACACCTGTTACAAGTGTGAGCGCACCAACAACATCACCTTAGTTTTTAGCGTACTTTTGTGAAATCAAAGATTTTATGAAATTTTAGCTATTGTCATATTGGTAGATCTGTAGATTATATTTGAAAATCAAATAAGAATACAAATCATAACGCCTAAAAGTATATTATATATCGAAAAAGAAATCGAATCATAACACCAAAAGTTAGGTTTAAATCGAATAAGAATTCGACTCTTAACACCGAAAGTTATATTCGAATCGATTTAAAATTCGAATCATAACACCGAAAGATATATTCAAATTGAAGAAGAATTTAAGTTCTAACATCAAAAGTTTGATTCGAATTGGTTAAGAGTTCGAATCTATTCTACGCGTGCGCGAGAAGTATGACAGAAAACGAAAAATTCCAGAACATGAACATAGAACAGAAACCCCCGACTATACTTTTCGTTAGGTGATTAGTAATCACATATTTTTTTATTATTCTAATTAAAACTCGGAACAAGTTTTTAGAATTTGTCAAATTTATCTTAAAGTTATTCTGTTTGTTTGTCTGATAATTATTTGATTTTTCAAATTAAAATATGCTTAGGTTATTGTTGAGTTGAAAACTTAAGTTTTAATGGCGGCTACATGTGTGTATTATGAGAATTTAGGGAAGTTTTTTCTTGTACAAAGCACTATCAAAGTAGCGGTTTTCTTGAAACTTTCTTAACGGATACAGATAGAATTGAAATGAATGTAACAAGAGAGATAGATAGTTGCAAAAGATTGATTGATTTTGTTTTCCTAGAGAAAAAGACTTTTTAATTTGTAGCATTTCTGAATAATCAAATTCTACTTTAAAGAATTTTCTTTAGTGTTTTCTTCTCTACTTAATAAGAAAATTTAAATAGAAACAAATATTATTTAATATACATATATAATTTATCCCTGGAGATTTTGTTTTATTTATCGTTGAAGATACTATGTAAGTGTTTTGGGGATCTCTCTCTTTCTCTCTCTCTCTCTCTCTCTCTCTCTCTCTCTCTCTTATTCTCAAGAGAATCAGTGAAGACAAAACTCTTGTTACGATTTTCCACTCGATTACACGCCACAAAATTGATCTCCAAATAGAGCCTAAAAGTTAATCTCTTCCCAAGTAAAGCTTTGTTTTAGACAAAAATTTTGTTTCGATCGTAAATTGATTTCTTGTGTCTGTTTTATTTTATATTTAGAGATCAATTTTACTTCATTTCCCTATATATTTAACAAAAATAATGTTATTTTTTTTGCTTTTGTTTTGTTTAAAAAATGAAAAACTTTGATATTTCGCATTTCATCATGATTACACTCTCACACACTTTTATTATTTCAAAGGCTAACTAATGAAACTTTAATTACACTTTGCGTGTCTTTTGTTTTGTTTTGTAACTTTGCTGCCTTTTTCTTTCAAACTCTTCTTTAAGAAAAAATAGTAAAAATTTTGCATTAATTTGTTGAAAGGTTTAATTAGTCTCTTTGTTCTTCTATCTAAACTATTTTCAATATACATATTGTACTTTTGGGTGTGTGTTTGATGATTGTTGTTTTCTTACTAATTAATGCGAATATGTTTAGATTAGAGAGAATGTGATTCCTCTCTCACTCTCTCTCTCTCTCATTAATTACTGCCAACACTAAAACAGATATCTTCTTTGTTTGCGCTATATAACTTGATTCTCTTTAATGATGATGGTTGAGATTTTTATACTTTATTTTCCATGGTAAAATAATTCTCACATTGATTCGAGTGTAGTGAGAGAGATAGAGAGACAATGACACCATACACTTTGAAACACTGTATTTTGTTTAGTATTATGCTTAGTAGTTTATATATACTCTAAATAAAATAAAAATAGTCAATTTATAGTATTGTATTTTTCAACACTTTAAAAAATCCAAATTTATTTCCTATATATATTAATGAAAAATATGGTCGTGGATTTCTATGTTCTATGTTAATGTTCTGGCATTTTTGGTTTTCCGCCATTTTTTGTTGTACTGTGAAAGTTAGCCTACTTCAACTGATTAATCGATTCGAATTCAACTTTCACTTTTGTGATTCGAATTCTTATACGATTCGATTCTAACTGTTTGTTTGTTTTGATTCGAATTCTTATACGATTCGATTCTAGCTCTCTATGTGTTTTAATTCGAATTCTTATACGATTCGATTCAAACTGTTTGTTTTGGAAATCGAATTTTTATACGATTCGATTCTAACTGTTTTGATTCGAATTCTTACTTAATTGTGAACTTTTTTTAAAATTTTAAACCTATTACTAATGTTTTTGTATTTGTATCTTTTCACTTTGTAGATTGCAATTCAGGGGCCAGGCTTTCGGCAGATCTTCCTGAAGACCGACAACATTCAAATGCTAGGTCCCCAAAGTGGACAAGTTCCCATTCAGATACGTCAACTAGGACCGAACACTGCACAGATGGGTACCACACCGGTTCGATCGACCCTAGCCAATCCAATCATGTTACCGATGGCCACTACACCAGTGAGTTCGGCAACCGGGTTGCCTGTTGCACAGGCATCACCCGCTGCTGGGACCACTGGTGGGGCCAAGGGAAACCAACTATCGGTGCAGACCACTACTGCGAATAATCAAGCCGGAGGACAACCACCGCCCGCTCCAATGTCACCCTCGACTGCGAGGAAAAAGTGTAAAAACTTTCTCTCCACCTTGATTCGACTCGCCAGTGATCAACCGGAGAATGTCGCCAATAATGTCAAGACACTGATCCAGGGTCTCATTGTGAGTATTTCTCTGTAGATATGTGAGGGTCTTACACAAACACACATACAACTTATTTCCAATTTTATGATATATACAGTGTTGCCTCAAGTTTTACTCTTCGAATTTACATAGAAAAATGAAGCAAAGAGAGAAGTAGACAGGGTTCGATTTATGCATTGTGAAAGCTACACTGCTTACAATAGCTTGGTGAAAAGTGAA
>WURS02452980.1:0-14080 GCA_011762765.2 Rhinocypha anisoptera
TGTCCAGTCCCGCATCGTCGGGAGTTTCTGATCGTGTACAGCGACACGTGCTGTCACTCGTCCGGGAGAATCAGGAGTAGGTCACGTGAACGAACCCCAGCCGAATCTGGGTGAGATGACTTCGACCCGCGGAAATTTGTCTGGAGGACAGTTTTGTATAAACATCACTGTGCACACCGGGCATATAAACTCTGTACGAGTAACTGGAGACTCGGTTCGATATTTCCTCCTGCCAACAAATTCTTACCCTCCTCCAATCATGCTCTCCCTCCTCCCGTGGCTGATATCCTTTTCCAGCATTTTTCCTCTGTTTGCGCTAGAAAATGCATTTGATATCTGTTTAGAAGTTTGATACAATTCAACAGCACTACGGCGTAATGATAGCGCTGTTATTCATTACGTATTGGATGAAACACTGGTCTAATGAGTATAATGCTTTAACTATCCATATTTTGGATGAATATAAAAATAAAAAACTCTTTCTGCTGTTTGTAAATTATGATAATGCATCACCCTTTCGCCTTTTTTTTAAAGAACACAAACATTGGAGGTAAAGCCCAATAATTACCACATTTTACTCCTCTGTTGACTTTATATAGTCCACTGGTGCATGAATTCATTGGTAAATGTTTGTATAAATTCAATTAGGGATCACTAGTTGTGAATATGAAGATATTCTTCAATTATTGAACTTGAAATACATTCTGTTCAAGGGCATAGTTATATTTATTATATAGACATTATTATATTCGCTTTGGAAAGGAGTTATCGTTTTTTTTCCCTTTTTGGAGTCGTGTAGTAACTGTCCTTGATCACCATCCATTCTATGACTTTTTCTTCTCCACTCTTTAATACACTACTGTATTTTGTTAAATCTTTAAATATGTATCTCTTTTACTCATAGAAATCTTAAATCCAAATTGCGGCTTCATATCCTGAAATGGCAGAAGCTAATTTTGCTTGTGTAAGACTGTGGATGGTAGTGCAGTAAACTATGGGATGTAACTTTTAATTATATAACTACCCCATAGTTTTAATGATCGCTAACTCGACAATTAGTACAGGTGGGTATAATGGCACCTTCTTTTATTGTAAAATGTGGCATTTCTGTTAATTTTTACATTTTTCAAAACTTGTCTGTGAATGACTATAACGAAAAACGACGTGATTCGTAGAGATACCACCAAAAATATAGCAACCTAAGGTTAGTCCGTTAGACAAACATAGATGCCACATAGTATTAAGTCCAACGGCGTGTGAAAATTCATAAAACAGGGTAGAGGGGCTAGTTCTTTGCCCTGTGCCACCTGCGATTATCCAGGAAGGCCTGGTCCCCAGAATATCACTCAGCTTGGGTTTAGCAGTTGTCCACCGGAACTTGATCTCAGGTACCATCTTATATAGTCAGGATTTTTTCTATACTGGACTACCACGACCCCCATTAAGTTACGGAGTTACGATTTTCCTTTACTAATAAAATCTCGAATTCTGCTGCTGAAATATCCCAAGCGTTCGAAAATATGGAAGTTTTATGTTGGTTCCCAAAACTTTATACTAAAATACAATATATAATGAAACTTGTGAAAATTAATCCCCGAGTTTCCATCACATATAACTTAATTATTATTTCAAAAAGGCTGTGAAGGTGTACTTATTTTTTAAGAATTTTTAGAAGTTCTCTAACCTTTTAAATAGAATTGTTTTCTTACGTCGGAAGTTACTCAATCTTTTTGCCGATCACGTAATGTCTTATAGAGCGCCTACACCAAATCCTGCCTTTCAAACAAAAGAAAGATTTTCTGGAACGTAGATTTTGAGATGCAGCACAGCTCCACCAGCAAACTCTCCTTAATGGTCTCAAAGGAGAAAAAGAGACGACCTTTCAGACCGGTTGTAAGTTTCAGCAAAAAAAGGAGGGAAGTCCGGTAAATAAGTAGTTTTGGAGACAAGGCGCTTCCTACTCTTAGCCAAAAACTTTACTGTTTGCAGTGAGAAACTCGCCGGACCCACTTAACACCTGCTCACATGAACAAATGTCACAGATGGACAGAAGTGCTAGAAGTAACCGTTTCCGATATGTAGCATAAACCATCAAGCACTTGAGCGCAGTTTATATTGAATCCAGGTAAGATCAACGTTTTCCGCGTATTAAATAATATTGCTAGCTCTCCGGATAAGAGGATGACCTTCCCTAATCATATACTATTTCTTCCTACAGCGCTTCATTGCGCATTTGCTATTGGTGATTATTTTACTGTCGCCATCTCAATTCAGATGACAGCTCAGTTCACTTGGATTAAAGGAATCAATTTTGAAGGCGCTAATGGAGGTGAGCATTGAATAAGAGGGTAGAATTTTTAGAAATATTTTCAGAGAGAAGGTTCAGCGCCGGGCAGCATGAAACCTTAATAATTGCTGCTATAATACTAAGAGAATCACAGCAACAGTTGCGGAACACGGTTGGGAGTCATTAGAGAGAAGAAGACTTAAATCTAGATTAAATTTATCGAAAAAGCTTGGAAACACTGAATTTGAGAGTGATGTTCGGTAGGTTATTCATGGCCCAACCTATTATGTGGCGTCCAGATAACGGTCATATAGTAAGAGAGATACATACCTAAACTAGCAGATATATGACATAAGATGTGACAAAACTTGTCGTCGAGAGATTAAATTATTTCTAATAATTTAGAAGGATTAACGTTACAACTTCGTGTTTTCACCTCCTACCACACATCGTCATTTTTCTTCCAGGAATTTTTGGTAAATTTGGATGTAGGCGTAGAATATATTTCTGGCATATGAATTTTTATAAAAATGACTGTAATGGATTATGTGAAAGTCAGCTAACACTAAGGAGGACTATTTCAAAATTATTTTTCACTGATGCAAATTATACGATGGTTGTGGTATAATGATTAAACAGTCATTTTTAAGTCTTTCAAATAGTGAACGGTCGGTTATCAAAAAGTCAATTACGTTTATTAAAAATTATTTTATTGAGATATTTTCTGTATGATGACCATAAAAAAATGTTGTTCGTTCGACTTTTAGTCATTTATTAATGAAACTTTTCACACTCTATTTTAAAAATCCATTTATCCTAAAATTTTTGCTAGTCGATATTATTGTTTACCTCTTTTAGCTTAAAATAGTTTTGCTTTTCTCCTAGTAAGTTTGAATCGACTTTTTGTTATTTTAAAAGAATTGAAATGTAACATGAAGAAATGGAATAATGTTAAACTTTCAATTTGTGTTGTTTACTGCATGTCATCTACTAAGTATATTAAGCGATAAAATAATATAGAAATTACAACAAATTTATATTTCACTTTCAGTTATCAGTAATTTTATTGCAACTATTTTCTAGCACATGTTTTATTTTATGGTTTTCATATTATATTATAAAAAGTAAGCTACGTTTTTACTTACCTGGATACTCATGTTACACATCCCTTCCTTTTCATTCTAAGGAATTACAGAAACAGTCGATTTCCATTACACACGCCTTCAAAGCAGCGCAGTACCAAAATGTCATTTTTTGCAATTTGCCTTATATTTCTGTGTATAGTGTACTCCTGCATATTCCACGCACGTCTGCGCTTGTCTCTTTGCTAGCCACTCCGGGCAATTTTCAGTCGATACATACATACGTGGTATGCATCGTTCTCACCTCCCGGAGCAGCGTTCTCTGATGTATGTATGTCAGTTGGCCTATCTTTTCTCTTCCCTTATGCAGCTGTTTCCATTACATCTTTCAGATACTAGTGCAAAAGTTTCACTTGTTTCCCTCTCATAACTTTTTGTTGTTTTTTTATTTCATTTAGTGTGAAAAGTTCACCATGTCTTCTTTTTATCTGCTGGCTCGAACTTTTTTATTCTTCTGCTCTCATTTCTGTTGAGTAGCAAATTTTTTATTCTAGGCTGACAATTTTCCTCTTTCAACGCCGTCTACAATCGTACCTGTTTTATTTTTTGCATTCATCTACATGTGCGTTACATTTCCCATCCCGATGCTTTTATTTTGTCTATTAATACTTCCATCTCCCTCCGGTTTCAAATTAGAAACAACAGTTACAGGTGAAAGTTCCATTTTCTGAATGACAGATTTTAGCATTATTTAATTTGAACACCGAACTGTGAATATGATTTCATACATCTTATTTTGAAACATCTTTCTCGTATTTTTGCATTTTTGAAAAATTCACTGCTATTTGCTATTTAAAATCTTGTAAGTAGTAAGTTATTAATAACTTCCCATTGCCTTTATTTGTAAATAAATATTCCTCGAATCATAGTCATTTCTATTGACAGTGCAAATATTCTTGAGTTGAGTCTTACATACGTATTATTGTTCAATTGCGAAACGTGAGAAAAAGCAGAATAGTTTTTTAGATTACGTTATTAAACATTTAAAATATATTTTGCCCTAAAAGAATTTATTTTTGACTGATTTTACATTTTGATTACCCAAATAGTTTGTTATTTACTCTTCACTGATCTTCTTTTCCCTCTTCTTTCTACCTTTCTTCTCTTCAGCTGAGCTTGTCCTGGTTATTCTATCTTCTTTGAGTGGTTCCCGGAAGAATCTCCATTCGCCATTGGAGGCAGCACTTCACAGCTTCCGCTCCTTTTTCATTGACGTCGAGAGACTCGATTCGCCTCGAATCTCTTTCCCGTTGCATAATGTGAGTACATGCCATCATCATTTGGTAAAATGCCCTCCCTCTATGGGTACGCTCTATCTTCAACTCGAGTTACTTTGGATTCCCAATTCGTGCTCAGGCAGTAATGGGACATTATTATAACAGGAATCGTCCCTGGAGAAAATTGTGAACCTATTCGGCGTCTAGTTCAAGATTACTTTTTTACATTTCAAGATTTTTCGTTCATTGATTACCTTCGGGTTAAAAAGAGAAAAAGGAATTTCGGTAAAAAAACAAAATTTCATGTCTACCAGAATTTAGTCAATACTCATTTATGACGTTCAATAAGTGGTCATTGATTCTAATCCTTTCGGTCTCTTTGGAATTCATTACCTTTTAAGAGAATTAATTAGTATTAGCCACATCGTTACATAGTATGTCATTTGGAAATACTTCTTTAATACTTTGAGTTAATCAGATTACACTAACATGAGAATAAATCGGTAATATTGCAGTTATTATGAGCTAATAGTAAAAATTAAAGGTTGAGTCATCCGATAAATACCCGGCATAAGTATACCGAAGTTGGTATTCTATCTCCTTAGAACGCCATACAATTTAACCAATAAAATTGAGTTACTCCTGATTAAAACAAATTAAAAATAATGTACTATATTTATCTCTGTAAAAATAATATCACTATCGTATACGGTGATGTCTTCACTATGATCACTTCAATCTTAACATTAATTGACTGAAGTTCTCCACCGTTATGCCTCTAATACTATTTTTCTGGTAGTTATAAGCGGAATTCTTTTTAATTTTCCTTTGCATTTGCCCATCGTGAGACTTTCCATTTTATTTTCACCTATTCTTTCTTCTATTTTTCACGACTTCATTGTGCAGTCGATTCATAGGGTTATTTCAGTGTAACTTATTAAAATTGAATCGTAATAACACGATTTACATTTATTTTATTCATTAATAATTAATGTGTTAACAAAATAATTCATAATATATTTTGATACAGTGTGACTTACGCCATATATGCCCTTGTTCATTGGTGTTTTGACCGGCGGCAATATTACTGAATGCGTAGATTTTGTGTAATTTATGTTTGGAATGAAAACCGGTAAATTCATGATAGGGGAAAATTGATTAGAAATGACCTTCAGTTGCTCCTCAATAATTTATTAGAAGATCTAACGCACACTACACTAGTTTTCGGGAATTTTCACATTGTCGGGCTAGTATATTATTTTATCCTTTCCGTATTACATTCATTCTTCCTCCGAAGAATTTGCATAAAGAAATTGCATGTTTAGTAGTAACACTGATAAAGTACTAAAAAGTGCCTATAATACCTTCCTCCCTGCTGGGCAACGATGACGCACTTCCCGACTATCATTAAGAAGTACTTTTGACTCCCTCCCGGTTCTTCTTCATTGATCCCTCCACTCCCCCCACCTTCCTACTGAGTATTCAATTTTGTCCGACGAAGGTGAGGAGAAATTTCTCGCGAAGAGTCATGACACCGGCATAAGAGGAAGGAATTGGCGAGGGGGTGAGCGTTACGGTATTGCGGTGGGCGTAAGGAGAGCAGGCGAGAAAAGTAATTCACGTGAGACGTGATGAAGAAGATAGGTGGGCGGGGAGTGGTGGGAAATATAATTTTCCTTAAGGCCGCAAAGGTCACTATAGAAACGCTGATCCATAGGGAGCATTACCCTCCAGGGGCTGTGGTGGAGACCCAGGGTGAAGGGCATGGGAAGGATATAATGCTTGGTCGTGGATAGGGGGTAGGATTAGTACCTCAAGCGGACGGAGTGGTCGTCATTGAGACGTTCTTGAGGGAGTTGGTGCGCAGGGGAGCGGTGGTATTTGCGGGTGGAGAAGGGATCGGAAGCGGTGCGGGTCCACCACCAGCTGAAGGTGGTTGAGTGAGAGAAGGGAGTGGATGCAGTTACCGTGTCGTCATGTCAGGTCGCGGGCAGCCGGTGTTAACTTCGTGGCGTCCATTTCTCAAAATGAACTCCTCACCCCACTGCACCCTCGACACGACTTTCTCCCAATGCCTGCGTGTACCTCCGTGTCTTACCTGGATGGCCGAACCCATTTCCATTCCCTTCTTCAAAAACCTTGTTCTCACCTATAATACCTGTTCAAAAACTACCAAACTGAAACTTCTTTTAAAAGGTTTTTCAGTGTTGCTGTAGATAGTTTTTCCCCCTTACTACCTTCCCCCATATTCCCTTTCTACTTCCTTCCCTTCCCTCTACCCTCGCTTCATTTTCGATATTATCATATGGCATGAAGTGGATACTATCCCCTTCGGTAATTCTTAACTTATCTTTGCAAGTGTAATGTTTTTTTTTTCGGAACATGAAAATTTCTGTAGCAATTGCTATGTGTACGCAAGGATCATTACCCATATTATCATCGGTATTCATCAATTTTTCGTAATTACAATTCATCCTGTTTTTGTTAAAAAAACAGGTATTTATAGAATAGGTGAGTCCGATTATTTGATGTAAACACGGAGTGGTTTTTGATTCACATCGATACTTAAACCACCTAACACGCTATATCCAGGAGGAATGGTGAATATTTAATTGATATTATCTTGATGTATATAATTTGTATTTAATTACAGTCTATAATTCTGAGTAGAGTAATTTTTAAAAATTGAATCCAAAATATATCAAAATTTCAGTATTCCTATTTTCATAACTGTGATGAATGAAATAAAGTATCAGATTTTCATTATATAAACACACAGAGACACATCTATTGCTTTAATAATCTATTTGCTATTTCCACGGTTGTAAAATCCTAATGTTTGTATTCTTTATATTTCATATTTCCACCTTTTCGCATTAAAAAAACTAACAATGACTACTCAATTAATAATAACTATATTTATTTTATGATATATGGGTACTATGATTCAGAGTATTCTGTTTCAGGCGTGTTAAGTTTTGAATTTTAAGAGAAAAAAAAACCCTAAAGGCTAATAGAGGTAATAACCACATAAAAAGGTTGTACGATTTATTAAGCTTAGGACCGTAACATGCCATTACAAAAAATACAGCGCTATAAAAAAGATGAATGATTATTTTGCCATTACCATTGATCTGTTTTTTGTGACGTTAAATGTTGTGCATAAATCGTCCTCCAGTAATCAATGTTGTAAATCAAAGACGCTTTCAAGCATTTACGGCAAAAATAAGAATTAAAAATAAATGTTATCCTCAACAATGAATATATCATTGAAAGAGGTTTCTTGGTAAAATATACAAAATTATAATGTCCGGCAGGATTTAATTTCCATTCCCAATAGCATGGGGTAAAAAGGTATCAAATGAAACAATTATTACAATTACGTTATTTTAACTTTAAACCAGTATTATAAAATACTTAAATGGAGTTTAAATCAAAAGTATATTTCTTTTGCATTAGTAGATTAGATATATAAAAATTATTTCATTGAAGAATTTTCCCAGAGGATCATATTTTAATGAAAAAATAGTTGCCGTACACGACATAATAATTGAATCATGATTTTAAGTGGTAGGATATACTACAAAAAGAAAAATGTTCATGGTATGAATTTAATTGATTGCACGGATGAGTAGCCCGTTAGAGATTAGAACTAGCTAACAGTTGTAGTTTAGGGTCAAGTGTATCTCGCTGGTACCAGAAATAATGATCTCATGATATTTGCTCGAGGGAACCAAGATTACCCTCCAAATAGATGGCCACTGTGAATCAAAGGGCGGCGTGTGAACTATATTTTTCCCAAGTCGGTCACAGACGACAGCTTTTCACAAGATAAAATGTTCCTGAGAAAGATGAAGTGTAGGAGAAGGGAAATGAAGATATAGAAATGAAGGTGAGACCCTTTAGAATCCTCCACCAAGAGGGCATATTTAGGAAGGATTCCGGGAGGCAGAAATGGTAAGGAAGGAGATACGCATAATCTTTTATGCTGCCTCTCTGCTTCCTCATTCTTCCCTGCCTCTATAAAAATTCAAAATCTGCACCTGCACGCCATTTCTCTCATGAGTTTCCTCTTCTTTCTGGTTTCATATGCCGTATTGGAAACATTGTCGGGAGGGATCCACTTTAACCTCAACTGCTTGCCCTCCACTTCAACGGTTTGCTTCCTTCCTTGCTACCGTTATCTCCTCCTCTCACGCGGTCTATCGCCGTCTCTCAAAAGATTCACATTTTCCAAGGGAACAACTAATTTATTTATCGCGCATTTCGACTAAAATATGATTAATATCGTTGTTCACCCAATTTACTCACCTGAAGTTTTTCTTACCGTCACCACTTTCGCATCAATTCGCAAGTGTTCCTTTATTTTATTTTTCTGAACTTTCTATTCTGCAGCTCTTGTTTTCTTGTTCCAATAGTTTAACACTTGTCACTACGTCCATCTTTAGTTAACACCGTTCTTCTTCATGCTTACCCGTTTGTATTTATGTACTGATTTCTTTCATGCATTATTTAGGGTGGAAACCAATTAAGAGATTTCAAAAAAACTTGTTAACGAAAACATGCCTTTGTGTTCTATACATGTATTTAGTTGCAGTTATATGAGTTTAATTTCCGTATTAATATGATATCTAATTCCAGTATTTAACACATTTTAATGGTTATTTAAACGATATTTGGTTAGGTAGTGGGCTTAGTAATCACTGGGAAACTTTCTGTCATATAATAATATTATTCATTATACGTAATTGATCAAAATAAAGAATGCTCTAAGCGTTTAAAATGATATAAAAATTCCATTTTAATAACTCGAAGCACTGTGATATGCAAGTTAGTTCACATATTTTGCACTACGACTGAGAGTCGATTAGATGAGTTGCAATAGTAATTATAATGTAACTCAATTAAAATCACCGTAATCATTCCGTCGCCAAATATTTCCTCCTCTACTCCCTAATATCTGCCCCTTATGAATTTCTCACTGTGTAAGAGATCTACTCTCAGTTCCGTCACTTAATATCTTATACATGTTACATTCTGTTGTTATCTATATGGCAAGCTAGACATTAAGGGAAACGTAAACAAGCATATAAATAATATGTTTTTGAAATGGGATTTTGTAGATTATTTTCCACAAAGAAATGGGAATCTTTCTAATTATCTCTCAACATATTACACTATTTGCATAGGTGCACAATTATCAAGATCATAAAGCTTCTAGCTACAGGACATCTCCCTAGTAATCCTTCTTGGAAATTCCAATCAATGATTGTTATGGATTTCGAAATCAAGGAGAAGCTAATGTAGGGCATTTCTGTTCTGAAAGGAAAAATATTCAGACGATAGTGACTAGCATAAGTTTAATGATAACTGAGTAATACATAGCTCCGATCACGAAACAGCCACGCTTTGTTTGGTCAAATGTCCATCTTCCGGGCGTTTCTATGCAAAGGAAAATGATTTCCAGATTCACACTCAATTGGTCTAATGTGTAGAATTATTTTTAAATTCTTTAAACTTTTTTCTATTATGCCTTTGTGGTACATTGGTTTCAACATTTTACTTCCCATAACAAATTTGTTGATGATTACTCCCTGTATTATTCATTCTGCAACGTGAGAGACGCACTTTACAAAGAATAAATACCGAGTCAGGAAAATTATCAATAGTAACAGAATGTATATTATCGTATGCGTGTGTGCACAGTAAAAAATCTTCTCCATTTACTCCTTTGTTTTATAGGTATTTTAATATCGTGATAGAAAGAAAATGTTTGGGGTTGTCCTCTGGTCATGCATCTCTTATATATTTAATCTCATTCAGAAATCTCCTTCAGCTCCTATCTATATAGCGCTTTCTTTTGTTCACTTTTCTCGTCTTGTCATGTCAGTTGGATCCCTTCCCGAGCGACTACTTCCTCTTCTTTGTCCCGCCTCTTCATTCCCTCCCTCACGTCCGACTCTTCCCTACTGATCCTCTCCTCCCCCGCTTTCAACCAAACTAAGCTCGTATAACCCTAGCAGCGGCACACAGAGAACGCGTCCGTATACTCTTACGCTGCTGCTCTTGTTTTGCTTAATTCCCTGCAGTTTTGTATCTATTAAACTTACACCCAGGTAGCCTCCCACTCAGATCTGCCTTTTTTTGCCTTATCATGCTCCCTTCCCCTCGGAGAAGAAAAAAATCTTGCCCATGTCCTCTTGCCCTCCTCTTTATATTTATTTCCAACCACTCCCACCGCCCCGTCATTTACTGTCGACCCCTCCTTGCCCTTTGGTATCACCGCTCCTTCGCTGGCCTCAGTTATTCTACTCCCATACATCGGTCAATAAGGGCCCCCTCCCAACCTAAAGGCTCGTTTATTTCTGCTTCCTCCCTCCTACATTCATCTTTTAACCTCCAGCATCTCCCCATCTGTTTTCCAGTCTTCCTTTTAACGTTGCTCCCTCTTTTTCATCAGAAACCCTCGTTCTCTCTCTTCTCATCCTTACCCTTGGTATCCACTTTTTACTCCTCCGGGTACCGAGAAGAAAAGAGATGAGAGGAGTTCTCTTAAACCGGAAACTGTTTTGACTCCGTTTGATCACACGCAGAAATGTCGATACCACAACAGTTGGTTACATCTCTCCTCTCTCCGTTACTTTTATGCTCGGAGACCACTCGCGCTAAATTTAAAGGCGAACTCATTTGTGTTTTTTCGACGCTGAGGTTCCGGTAAGTGACGGCCCTCAAATTAGTTCCAAGTTGCCTTCCATCCCTCGTATCTCCCCCTCCTTTTCATTCTGTAACTTCCTTTTAAAATCTCTTACTCCCTCTCTCGCTCACTTCGTTTAAATATACTTGAGGCTCTTTCTATTTCTGTCTGTAAGTTAACAAGTTTGAAAAATTCTCGATAAGATTTTATTTTTGAATAAAAATCTTAGTGCTCATTTTAACATGCTTTTTCTTTATGAATCACTTTTCAGATTCGAGTGCATTTACGTTTATATATAGTAGTCAAAATCAGTAGCATTGTGCTATTTATACGTTAGTAATTGCCTGTTTTACAATATGATTTAAAAATTTTCTTTGAGCTCTATTAATATTTTTCGTTTCTGTCTCATTGGTCATCATTCTTTTTCTTTTGATTTAGGTTTCTTTCCCATAATGAGTTGGCATAAAAGTTTAATGCTGTTATTGTTTAGATGGTTTATTAACAGTTTTTGTCTGATACTTTAATATCTTATAACATAGAAATAGGTAATATATATCTTGTTGTATTTTTCTTACATATATGTCCGTTCTAGCCTTTCTGACAATTAAGGAATCTTCCAAAGTTTGATTAATTTAAGATAGTTTCAGAGATACACCAAGCTGGAATAGATGAGAATGTTTTCCCGATTCGTGCATTATACTTTAAACATTGATCAGTTTACTAATAAGAAAAACGTCTAACAAAGTTTTGCAATCGTCGAGTCCATATATCACCATGATTGTATATGTACATTTTTCTCCGTCTCCTACTTTGATGGAGAAAATCAATGTATGCCTATTATAAGGGCAGAAACATTTCTTAATTCAGTTGTAAGGTCACCCTTATTTTTCATAAACACATGCATAATAGACAGCTGTTCCGTCTTTAACAGCTAAGTTATACTCGATGATCATTATTTATTCAGGTTAAAACCTCTAAGATCAATGACGATGTGCTGTTCAAGGGCGACTTCGCCAGTCTCAAATGTACACTCTCCTACATCGGTTTCATATATCGCACGTTTACAGATTGGGGTGATGCCATTACACGGAGATCCCGACATTTTAATGTCCATATGTCTTGTACTGGGTGAATATATACCCCTAGTTCATGCTGGTCACTTCCTATAAAACCGAAACCCGGTTTGTGTTGCCTCTTATCGAGCACGATAAATCCATCCAGAATAACAGGCACTAACGCAAACGATATGGTCTTGGCTTCTTGGAACTCACAATGATGAGATCGATCCTGACGCACTTCAGTGTATTAATATTCATAAAATATACGAGTTTCGATATGAGAATAATCCTGAATATACTGGAGCACATCTTTTATAGTTACAAGTGGGACGAACACAGTCATTAAATACAAAATATTTGTTGCTAGAGAAGTTGGGGTTGTTTTACCTCAATGGTATCAGTAGCTCTGTGGAAATCTGCTCTTTTTGCATATCAGAGACCATGTGGCTTTGTAATCAGCATTTTATCCTATGACCTTGAGTTAACTGCGAGCACCAAAACTTCTTTTTGTCGGAGAGTTGTACCCTCGGGAAGACTCATGCCTGCAGGGAGGTTTGAGTAGAGAAGAAACACTTCATATGGCTATGGATACACTCCAATAATAATAATAACTGAGTTTGGTATTTGATGGTTGTAGATAAAGAATTCTTTGGAAAATGATAGTAATTTTGATTCCTGTACCAACTATATCGTGAGATGAAGACTGGTTGTTTTGTTACGTCATCACGGATAACGTCAGGGAACGTAGGATAATAATTAAAATAAATCAATGCCATCCGTTTTTATTTTCCTGGAGTTAATTAATTTTCTATAGGGATAAAAGGAATATATTACAAAGCTAATAAAATGAGGAAAGTATTACGTAAATCTTTTGTAAGACTTTTCACTTTTAATTATATATTTAATGCATCAACAAACATAATTTATCAGTAAATCATAAGAAATATGAGACAAATTAGAAAATCAACCAGTATAACCATTATGTTATCTTTAGTTCCGTCATAGTCCCAAATGTCAGATAAAATATGCCGGCGTACCAATTTAAACACGCGAAGCATAAATTCGTCATCCCTATCTGATAACATCAAGACTTTATTTAATATCCATTTAACTCTCTACTTGTTCTGGAAAAGGAATAATCAATATTTAGGACGGGGTGGAATTTCTTTCCATAACTTGCCACTGTTACACCTAATACAGCTTGGTGCATCGTGTACCCAAATTCATGACACATGGTATCATATCTCAGTAAGTTACTGTACTATTTTCCCGCTAACATAACACACTTCTATATAAGTTAATAGATCATACACCTGTTTAAATTTCTTCTGCAATATATCTCATACGAGTACATAACTACTATAACATTAATGAAGCCATAAAAATCACAATCACTTTAACTCAGTTCAACTTATTTTGTAGGGCGATCAGTAATTTTAATTGCAATGGGTGATAACTGGTGATTATAATATGCATTTATATTTCCAAGCGCTCCAAATTCGCGCGGATTTACTTTTGTTGGTTTTTATTTAGCAATTAATTTGATAAACACGCGACTTTATATGAAAATTATTTATTTTCTCAATGCTTGAATGAGCCCTCCATTACGTTTCAACATTTTAAATGTCAAAACAACTCGTTTTTGCAATCTCACTTAGCTGTGTTTATTGTCCCGGATCTCT
>WURS02452991.1:0-31604 GCA_011762765.2 Rhinocypha anisoptera
CCGTGTGACTTCTTCTTGTTCCCCCAAATGAAAAAACCTTCAAAAGGAAGAAGATTTGAGACGATTCCTGAGATCAAAACAAATGCGACGACACAGCTGAAGAGTATTACAAAAAAGCGTTCCAGGACTGTTTCCAAAAGTGGAAAACCTGTTGGCATAAGTGTGTCCGTCGGGGAGGGGAGTACTTTGAAGGGGACAGAGACGTGTAACTAGTAAATAAAGTATTTTTTGTTTTATGACATCAGTCTACGTATTTTTTGAACAGCCCTCGTATATGCATCCTGTGATCTTGTTGCTAGAGAAGTCAATATTCTTAGGTTGTGTGTTGAGATGCACTGTGAGATGAGTGCAATGAGGGCTAAAGAGTACAATGCTATAATGGCTTGTGTTAACCGATCTCTAAATGGTGATATTCAAGCCTTTTGTGACCAACTTGAGCAAATTTCTGTTTTTCCATCTAACATTGGTGTACACATCATGATATGTGGTGATCTGAATACTGATGTCTGAATCTAAACAAGGATTCTGTTGCCCTAACCTCACTTCCTTTGTCTTTTAACTTGTTCTGTGTTAAAAAGGATCACAGTAGACTGAACTCCTGCATTGACAATATTATTACATACTGGAGGTTCAAATGTGTTATAGGCTTTTTTCAAAAGCCTTTTATTCAATAACTGATTCCCTTGAGAGTGACAATTAGGATATTGAATGTTAAACTAGTTCATTTTTTACATTACCCTTGACGGAGACTATTGTTATGCATTTTGCTTAATGTCCAATATATTACTAGAATTATGAATTCAAATCCCATTCACATTTCAAACTTTCAGATCAATAGATGAAGTGGCTATACAAGTGTGCCAAATGGTTACACAATATATGACTGGCCACACAGGCTGTGTAGCCACTTGGCACAATTGTGTAGCAACTTCCTCTAGGGGTATCTGTTAGATGGGGTTGTGGAGGCTAAAATGAAGGACAAAGGTCAATAATTTATATAACAGGTTATAGTCATTAGGCATTTACTTATCTTACTATGCTACTGATTACACCTATATTAACATTTTAAAAATTGTACATACCCTTAAGCCCATTTGGCGGGCCATTTTATACCTCATATATCTCAAAAATCTCTGTGTGACAAATAAATTCATCAATATTGCTGTTGCTATACTTATTGCCAACACCTCCTTCCTGTAATGTAAAAACGATCAGAATTATCAAAATACAGATCAAGTAGTTTTATCTTATACTCGAAACATGTACAGAGGATTAAAGCAAAACTAAATTGCTGCAGAAAATTACTCTTTGACATGATCATCCACATCCCACAGGAGTTAGCTCTTAAGGTAATTTTTGATGTCACAAGAGAAATTTTTACTGACTTTAAAAAAGCAGTTAGAGGGTCTTTTTGAGAGATTAAGCCAAATGAAAATATTTAATTACCACCAAAACCATAATGATCCAATTATTTGAACAGGCATTTCATCCCCCTCATCGTAACCAAAAATATCGGTCAAATTTGATGTGGAGTGTTTTGAATGGTCAGAGTCTTCTTTACCACCATCTGGACATAAACTGGTTTCCTTTTTCTCCATATTTCCAAAGAGAAAGAATCCATTTCCTGAAAAAATAATTCAGAGCTCAGAATTACCCTTTCCATTGAAAATCAAATATATAATTAGTATTTTATCAAATATAATAAAAATGCATAAATACCATTTATATATTCAGAGGCATACAGAACTGACAATGCAGTCGTGGAATAAGTTGTTGTCGACTCAATAGGTTGCAGGGCAGTCTCCTCCTTTGAATTCTTCTGACCAATGATTTCAAATGCATTTTCTGAAGGAGCAAAACATGCAAAGGTGGTAGTGGTTCAATAATGAGTCTCCTAGTTTTCCTCTCAAGTTACAACTATTCTCATCAATGGCATCATGGTGATTATGAATTATTGTCCCAAATAGCTTCATGTATGTAAAAATACCTAACTTTCAGTATTAAAATTTTAAAGAAATTGAAAAAATACTACTAATAAATCAGATGAGGTCAGCGGACTACTATCCCCATCCTATTTTTTTCTATGGCATTCATATTTAAAAAAAATAACATCAGGACTTAGGTTGTCTAGATTCTGTTACCTGAAATCATGTTTATAATTCAATGAAAGAAACATAAATTTTCATCTTTTTTTAGCTTTTTCACCTTCTTAGATCTTCTTTAACATTTTTTCTTCTCGCACACTCAAATCCATAATGTTTGAATTTCTTACATGTTTGAAGTCCATGTATAGGCACGTAATATAGTAAACATATAATTTTATAGCCTGCAGTAATAAAGAACAATGATTTTTTGATTATCAACACGAACCCAATTATTTTTAGAATGCTCAAAACACGCTTCCTCTCTTGATCTACCTCTTAATCTCCTGTTCTAGATACTATGGGCAATATTACATAATTCTGGTTTAATATCATAATGTGGCACTGTTAGATGAATAAAATGATGCTTGCAACATAAATTATTTGACTTTGATACAAAGAAGACAAAATGTAATTTTCGGAAGAGAAAAGGCTTACGATCAAAATGACCATTTATACAAAACTGTGATTGTTTGCAGATACACAGTAGGATTTCTAGTGATGACATCCTTGTCTTAAGACATAGGATATAAACACCATTGTATCTCAATTTTTACAATCCCTCTTTTATAAACTTTAACAGATTTCTCATGGACTTTAGCCAGTCCTTCAATGGTTTATTTTCACTCATGCTCCTGTGTTCTATTGTTTTCCCTTCATATTCCTGAATTTATAAAATATTAATTTATTGGAAAACTACTGTAGAGTCACATAAAATGTCCTTAGCCCTCACAATGTAATATGAAAAGTACTAAAAAAACTGAAACTGAGAGAAGTAATGGAAAAAGCAGAATGCATAATCAGTGACAGTTCTGATGAAGATCAATCATCAAAATGAATGTAACCATACAATGAACAATGATGAAAATATATGTGAGAATAATTCATAAGAAAGTGAACCATTTTGTGAAGAGAATATGAAAATAATGGCATGAAGACCACAATAACTTAGTTGGATCTAGAAACATTATACTGCATTTTAGATACTCACTTGGAAATGAAATACTAAGTTAAATTATTTTCTGTACATTTAAAGACAAAGCTTAGGGGTGCACAAGCCAATAAATTACAACACATAAGACAGATTCTAAATTAAATAAATGCAATACCAAGCACACAAGCAACAACGCTATGTCAACAAGCTATTTGTGGAGTTTTGTATTTTCCAGAATTTCCTATGAATTGCTTCTATAGATGTAAGAATTCCTACACAAATAGGATTATAAATGAACTTGTGTATCCTATGCAGTATACTTTGATTATCCAAAATCATCAGATGACCTGGGATGTCTTGAATAAGATTGTAAAACTTAAATTTGGAAACAGGAAAGACACTAATTTAAAAATTTAACAAGACCCATTTATATAAATACATACTCTGTGTACTCTATATTGATGGCCATGATTTCACTTCTAAGGAAGTGATTATTCCACTTCTATGGAAGTGATATTGCCACCATAAATTTTCATTATTCAGGAAAATTATTTCCCTTTCACCCAAGAAAATTGAGTGTACTATACCAGATCTTCACACCTGACAGCTGTAAATCATTGGATGATGCTTTAATACAAATGAATTCTAAAAGTTGACAATTTACTTTCTATAAGAAGTAGTTCAACTGAAACAAAAAGAGCATTCTGAGAGACTGTATATTAGAACTTACTTCAGAGAGATGTAACAATCTAAAGTTGGAAGGTGCATTTTAGACTAAAATTTAGTAAAAACCTATTAAATGTGAAATCAATAGCTTTTTACTAGAAAATTCTTCAATATATTATACTAGAAAGTGTAAATGGTGCTTTTTAGAGTGAGCTCAAATCACGTAATAATGACCACAATTTATCAATTAAATAAACTTATAGATGCAACATGAAAATGGATAAAAATATATTCCCCAGGTATTTCCTATCATTAGAAGTACATAGATACAATAAGTTATAGGGAGGACTGCAAAATAATTTATTAATGATTATAAAAAACTAAAGAAAGGGACATAAATTAACATAATATTATATTAAATCATAGTTGCAAATATGCTTCATGTGCTATAAGTATGCACAAGGATTTTGTAATTGTTCAGTTTACTCCCTGTGCTCTATAAACTACAATTATTTAAGCATAACTAATTATTAAACCTAAGTTACATTCCCAGTTTTTATCGTACATCACTGCCCTCAATGTATTTATAGTTTCATTCTTTCGAACTTAACTGAGTTTTTCATGTATGCATAATTAAATTAATAATTTAATATACTAAATCTAATGATGGGTAATGTGCTTTCTTGCTCACATATAATACTAACGTCTATTATTTTATTTTCATTTTCTTCAAGTCTAAATTCTCCATATGATCACACTGTACTTTCCACTGCTATGCATTTGCCTACAATATTTCTCTTCTTTATTTGTTGATTCATTAAGTTTTATCTACTTTGATCATGGATAAATAAAACTTTGCAGGTTCCAGAGACGATTTATTTTTTAAAAATGACCGGTTTCCTCGAATATTCGACGTCATCATGACATGATGCTACTGTTCAGTGAAGCCAGTTAAAATAAATCTTCTGTAGAACATACAAAGCTTTTTTTTAACATAAATTATAATTTTGTTTTACAGAGTAGAGCCTGAATCCAACGAATCATATCTATCATTCTCATTATCAGGGTTTCACAAAATTGCTTTTCACTCACCTTCTCCTGCCATATTCTTTTTTGAGTCTACTCACCATTAATAATTACTCTTCAATTTAAGAATTTACTATTTAAATATTGAAATATAGATAGAACATGTTAGAATATTTCTGCTAAAGATACAGTATACATGCTAATTACATGCAATTTAAGATCTAATAAAAGCTAACAACGATTGAAAAGTTTATTAAAACATGCAAAATTGTACTGTTATAGGTTTTTGGTACCCAGTGACCTGAATCTTGCTTTTAAAGTAGAAAACCATGCTGGAGGCAACTAACATTGAGTAAAAGTAATCAAGGATAATTTAATTAATTTAAATCAATATTTTATGTTACCTTAACACAAGAGTTATGAATCGACAATGATGATTTCCAAATTCGCCTCACATAGCTTTAATGAAAAGAAGAAATAATATCATCTCTTCAGCTGTCTAACTGCTTTGTGAATAGGATGTGATATTAATTTTGCCTGGATGATCTTCTGTGTTAACATCATGTGCAAGAAACAAGGAATACAGAGCCATAAAATCAGAAATATAGTTTTTAGAAAGGAAAAATATTCTTTAGGTATCTAATGATGTTTAGATACCCCATTTGGTGAAATAAAGGCTTTCATAATTCTTAATACCCACTGCAATGGGAGCAAATAAGACAGGAACCAAAGGCAGCATCTATTGAACCAAGACTGAAAGAATGAAGAAATCTTTAAAATTCTTCATCCTAAAGCATTTCTTATGTATTTTTTTACTAAGAATAAGCTATGATAACCAGTGAATAAAATAAGGTATTTCAAACTTTTGGATGATTTGTCACAAATCTGTAGTTGAATACATATTATCTTTTTGTGGATAAGAATTGTTAGTACAGACCATTGTAAAACAAAACAATTTCTCTGCCTTGAATTTTTCATTGAACCACATTAGTTTGTATTTGGGTCAAAAATATTTTGTGGATTCATGACCACTTTTCAAGAATTTTTATTTTCCCAGACAGCTGTCTAAAAGATCCAGGTTTTTGGCAAAGTTCATATTTTTAGCCCACTGGTAAAGCCTCAATATTTGAAAACCTCTCAGATTAAATTATAAGCCAGATGCAGATACTTGCAATACATACATATAAGAGACTTACGTGAAGCTGGAAATGGTTTCCATGGAATCCTCAGGAAACCGTTTGAGCTCTCAAGAAGTTGTAAACTTTGGTGCTTTAAAAGTGTTTGCATCTCAACACTTTCCTGAATATAGAGCTGATGAGATAAATTAAAAATATATTAGCACTAAAATAAATCAACACATTAATAGTCATACATATGAGAGAAAACATTTTTTACAGTGAATATTTTTACATGTAATTATCTTATTCACAAAAAAAAGGTAGGGCTACATACTAACCTACTAAAAGGTTAAGAATAGTATAAATAGACCCCATTTTTGATGTTTCAATTTGGTTTAAATTAAACCATAATTATTCACATAACATTGCCACATGAGAAAATACAGAATCTGGAAAATCCTAACCAATATATGTAAGCAAATCAAAAAAATCAGAAATCAATAGGAACACACTATTTTAATTGCTAAACATTATGTGCCTGCAAACTTTAGGATCAAATCACAAATTTTGACAAATACAATAGTAAACACTATTATCATACACCCTGTTGACCCTAAGGGTAAAAATATATGTAGATGTAATGGAATATTTTAACAAACCTGCTTATTATGCATTCCAATATAAAGTTTTGGTGGTTCAGTAATGGGTAGGGATTGTTCTGCATTGTATGCCGACACAGCTGCACTGCTAAATAAATCCACAGCAGTCATATGCCCATCATCTAACTGCCAAGCATGTACAACTGGAGAGGTGAACTGCATGAGAAAGAAGTGGAATTGTAAAGAAAAATAAGGCATTACAATAATATGCTAACAATATAGCAATTAGCACGTCCAAATGGTATTCAAGAGATAAAATAGGTAATTTACATGGAATAGAGGTTTGTTGAAATTACTTCAATTAAGATCATATAATATAAAAATTTGTATAGAAAATCTAAAGTTGAAATAGATTTTCTCTGTGAATGAAAATGATTCAGATTGCACAGTGCACAGATTGTTTTGGAATAATATTTGCTAACATTATTTTTTATATAATATAACAGCTGTTGAATTTAAATTAATCTTGCACAGACATGTACATATGTACTAATGAGTCCTTTGTAAGTGAGAAGACGAGTGTCATCAATAAAGATTTATTTCTTCAGGTAAAGAAAAACTACCATGCAGTTTTTGTCAATTAAGCTATCACATAACTCTTAACTAACCTCTGATAGTTATCACCGCATGTTATAATTACTAGTTTCCAATTATGTGTATGTTTATATGTGTTAAAACTTTTGAAATGAGTGTCTCACCAAATCAATTCTGACATTTTGGGGGATGATTTAAAAAAAAATCATAATGTTAACATGAGTTATCAGTAACATGATATCTACAAATAGGAAACATTCTTTTTCCTTGATAGAGTACAATTGGGAGCAGGAAGCCAATCAGGTTTCATAATGTCTTTGCAGGCTTGAATGTTGTTTTTCCCAGCCCATATATTCACCACAACCAAATGTTTTTTTGACTCAGTACAAAAAGGATGTTCTGATCGATGAGATAGTAATCTTGTAGTGGGTCACAGTGATTTTAATTACAGTAGAAGTCCGCTATAGCGAGTATGGCTTATAACGAGAGTATCACTATAGCGAGTAATTGTTTTGCATTGGTTGGTCCACATGTTAAAACATAGGGAGTTCCGCCGGTTATTACGAGTGGTCATGCTGCAATATCGCTATAGCGAGTAGATTTTGGTCATGGTTGATGTTCGGGTTGCACAACTCTCAGGATTCAAACATGCATTACTTTGTCACGTCTTGTGAATCTACATTGTAAGGAAGGCTTTACGAGAGGAGACTTTGTGATTTTATGCCATAGACTTTCCTGGGAATGACTCAACAACTTATCTTGGGATCTGTGATCCAGTTTGTCATTTCCTGGTGCTATTTCGTCCTTATAGCCGATCAATCGGAATAAAAGAACATTTGGAGCGATGAGCTAGACTTTTAGACAATGCAGGAAAAGGTATTAGTTGAAGGTCAGATAGGGAGAGAGAGACTGCCGATTAACGGGAGGTCCCTTTTCAGGTCTGTTTTTCATTGACAAGCAAGGGAAGGGATTAGTTGAAAGTCAGAGAGAGGGGAGGGGGCAAACAAACAAGGGGGAATTTACTTTTCACCAGGTCTAACCCAGAGTGAAGAAGATCCCATCTGTCTTTGTTGACCTTAGCAGGAAGGCCAATCTCTCGACCCTCCTCTTATTTATGGAATCGTAATTCTTAACCATAGGTCATACCTTGTCTGTGATTATTCATGAAACATTGCCAAAGATACTAACGATGCACGAAGTACATTAGTTACGAGTGCATGAGTTTTGGTGGCAGTATTTTAAATTTTTTTTAATGAAGCGATCTATTTTCAATGCATTTGCGGATGGATTGATACAACTACTTCAGGGCTTATTTTCCCCACTTTTGGTGACGTTATAAATGCAGAAAAAGGTGAATTTAAATGACCGTCGGCTGTAATGAGTGTGCATTAAAACGAGAGATTTTAAATCATTTATCAGCTCTCTCATTATAGCTGACTTCTACTGTATATTAAAAGCGATGTGAATGTAAGCAATCTCATCAATTGTAACCACATAGTGGAATATGGCCTTAAGGTATCTAATCTCATCCTAAGTCTAATCCTAAATAGGTTACTGCATCTGACTGATATGCTCTGTTGAGTACTACTCAGCCAAATCCAGAAGAGATCCAAAAGGGAAGGGATTGGGGGTGGGGTATTTAAAATCAGGGATATTTTAGCTACGGGTTTCTTATCTAGTATTTTTTAGAAATGGGGCAAAAAATTTCTTTACTTGATTTTTACTTATTTAAATTTTATAAAATGTACAGGTAAACATCATCCTTGGAATCTTTTTGTTCAAAGACTTTAGGAAAAGGAAGGAAAACATCACTTGATCTCATTGAAAACTCTGCATGAATATTTACAAATTAGAAATTCTTTCCCTCAGTACAATTCATAATTTCAAATAATATACATACCTTATGTTTCCAAATAATTTCATTTGGCTTTTCTTTTGAAACAGCACACACCACTCCATCAGGAATGACAACCTTAAGTTTAAAAGTTTCAGACTTTTTCTCCTTCAATGTGCTTTTTTCCCCATGACATTCAGGACTGTGATCATTTAGAAATTTAATGTCATGTTGTGCAACACTAAAATTCCACCTAAAGAAAGAACATATGATCACAACAAACAAATGACAGAAACAGCTAAATATACATGGGGTTTTCGCTATGTAAACTTGTATCACTGATGTTTACTTAAGACGAGGTGGATTATTATTATAGCATTTTTTTTCCTTCAAGTGGGTTAGAGGATGGTTTTAAATTGGGAGGATAGGGTTCACTCAAAATGAATACCCAAGGCATGGCCAAGGGCATCATCCAGTTTTTTAATATAAGAAATAAGAAAAAAAATCAAGACTTACCTCTCAACCCCTGTATTTGGTTCCACAGCACGGACAGTTTGTGTCTGCCTCCTAATAACAAGGACCTCATTCGATTCATCTTTCAAGTTCACTCCATCTGTCAAGTTCACACAGCCCTCCTGAGAGCATTCATATATAACCTTACCAGATCTTGCTACGACACCGTAGATGCGAAATTCTTTACCACCTTTAGAATAAAGATCGGAAATAACAAAATATAGAGGCATATAATAGATAAAAAATAAGGATGAAATATGTATATAGTAAATGGTTCCATCAGACTAAGTGATGAGAAAAGTTGAACAAACAATAATGAAAAACACAAATTACAGGGTTGGTAGATGCTTTCAATTTCCCTTTTTCCAATGTTTCAGCACAAGAAAAGAATAAATTTCATAGTCAATAATATTGGTTGGTAAATGATTCAATAATTCGAATATGAAATACTGAGTTTTTGGTTAACTTATGGCTTACTGAGCTAGTTTTATTTGCCTTCTATATAGCAGTTGCAATTACAATTTTTATTTTTTCCCATTTCTTCCACTTGCTCCTATCTGAAAAAACAGAAAGCTGGCAAATATTACCCACAATAAATAAAATATATTTCTCATATGGAAGATTATGCCCAACCTATTTATTAATATAAAATTGGTTTTTTATAGCAGAAAATGTTTATGCATGCCTTTTACTTATACATTTTAGTGTTTGGATTTCTTTTTTAACACAGGACTTAAAATGCAAGAGGAGTCCAATGTTAGTACCCTTTTCATTATAAAGTTATGAGATTGTCCATGAACATCAAATTAAATTCTTCCATAAAAAGTTTTAAAAATAGATTGGAATTTAAAGCCAAACTTTTTTGACAAGATTTTAACAAAGAGTGATTCTGAGGAGATATCTTCAGAGGAAGAAAGGGCTTTTGAGAGGATTCATTTCCACAGTGCCCATGACCCACAATCTTCAACTTCCCAGGGACCGCAGATGCCTGTATGTGCTTCCTGTTCAACTCCGAACATGAAGATGATGAGCTAATAGATTTGGCTTGAAAGTCAGTATTTTGACATTTCAAAATAGTTATACATTTCATCAATTATTTTGGGAACATGGAATAAACCTACAATGTTAGAGATTATTTTGGGGACGTAAATGTAAAGAAAGACCAACGAAACTGCCTAGGCAAGCCTCTTCACACCTCTAATTTATGTCACACCATATGTCTAACCACCGAGAGACAGAAAAGGTCCCCCTGAAGACAATGATCTGCAAACTTGAAAGTAAGTGAAAAATATAATGCTTGTCTTTTTTGAGGGAGATGAATGAGAAAAGGTTCCTTTTGAAAAGTATATGAAAGGAATGACTAAAGCCAGAGGTACAAGTATTTTTTTCTTGCTGATGACACATCAAACACCATAAAGGAATTTCATAGAAATGAGATTGTATGTGGAAAGAGAATTACTTTTTAATACATACATATTACACCATCAATCTGAATCCACAGCTGTATGAAAGAATGTATATTGCAATATCTAATCTTGGGTAATGGCATAAGTATCTTGTATGATTCAAAAAATGTGAAAACAGCCGGATGGGTATAAAATATAATTTTTTTCGTTTATCCTATTATAACGGGGAAAACAAACATTTAAGTATCTACAATCAAAAAGAATCATAAAATGAAACTTTAATATCATGGCCATTACTTTTCATTTCAATCAACATTACTTCTAATGTTCTTGTCTTAAAAAGGAAAACTCTTCCTTCGTTCATTTGTTTCATTTCCAATTTATGGTGCTTTAATCTTGTTGGTGCATATTCTGACTCAATAATGGTTTTTCTTTGAACAATTTATCACTTTTGGTTCATGAAATGAAATGACATATATATAACACGGTGCAAAAGCATATAAAGTTCTAAAAAAAATTGTGCATACAGGTGGTATTTAAATGTTTCAAGACTGCTACACATAGCATGGGGCACTCTTGTAGGAAACACTAAGCACTGAAAAGGTTAAGCACATGTTATTAACAGAAATAATGTAAACAACAATTTTACCTGAAATGGCAGACCCATCAGAATAACGTATATCACTCTCTAGAAGATTATCAGCATTTATTGGTATAGCTTCCACTGTGTCCCCATTGAAGTTATACAGACCACCACTTAATGAGGGTATCATCCGTGCCCAGTGGCCATTATTGGTCAACTAACAGGAAAAAAAAGTGGTTTTAAAACAAGTCAGCATGGATTCCTTATAATTATGCCTCTCAATTTAGAATACAAGTCACAGAGGATTTTAAAAAGCCTATAAAACTATACTTTGTGACAATGGTAGGTCATAACCTATCGTGCAAATAGCTATGTTACTGATCAATCAATAATGTTTTTAATAACAACTTAAATATTATAACACACATTTAATCAATGGTTGCAGCCAAATCTCAAGTAATGTAGGATTTTAGTATTATTACTAACTTGTGTGGTACTTAATTTAATTTTGATGAATAAAAGAATGCAAAGGTAACCTGTGATTGCAGTGAAGTGAGCTTGTTTTAATTACAATTTTGAGTAAAATAAAAAAGATTTTCAAGATTTAGAAACATAACACTATTGTACACTTTTGCTAAGATACATAATGTGTAAATTCTTCCAGTAATGAAAATTACAATGAAAAATTCTGAAAAAAGTATTCACAGATAACACACATTAGTTTAATGGGTTCTGTAAGAGAAAGTTTCAGGCGTGATGCGGTGGAATTTTAACATGTTGAGTAAATTAGTGGAATTTTCCACAAAAATATAGGTTTATTTCGGCCAGGTTTCGATGTTACTACATCATCATCAGACCAAATGATGATGTAGTAACATCGAAACCTGGTCGAAATAAACCTATATTTTTGTGGAAAATTGCACTAATTTACTCAACAAGGAATAAGATGGCAAAACGTGGGAGGGTATCCATAAGGACCATTCATGTGCAGGATTATCAATAGGCCATCGAATATATGTAGGAGAAATGATAGCCACAGCAAGCGATAAGGAGTCCCCCATACCATATTGTATTTGATTAGTAATAAACAAAGACGTATTTAAATAAAGTTTTGTATCGAGCCTAGAGTTATGGGTGATTTGACAGCTGAAAGTGGAATTGCTCCCGAATACCTGGGCAATACCGAATAGAAGATGTGAAGAGACTTTTGAAAACAAGAAAAGCAAAACGAAATACACGGAAGACGAAAATGGCACAACAGAAAGCTGGATTGAAACTAAAGAGGATTTGGCTATAAACACCATGAATGGGGATCACCATTCATTGTTAGATGTAATCCACATACATGAGAGTACTATAGGGACAGATGAATAAGAACACCTGGGACACCCTTAAAAAGTAATACTACCATTGAAGCAAACCAGTCTCTTCTTTTAACTGCCACCTTAATTTACGTAATAGACCTCCTAAAAAAATTCTATTTCTACCAGGTATATCTCCAAGATAAATTTTCGCCAATGGATATTTACTAAAATTAAAGTTGGGAACCGCCTTTTTGAACATTCTTTTCCTTGTTACCTGCATACGCTTGTGTATGAGCTCCACATTTAAGCAGATGCATTCTTACTATTATTTCTCTTTAAATTAACACGGTTGAGAGACGGAACATCAAACACATTGCTCTTACCTCCAATTGGTGAATACTGGAAGAGAGCATTGCTCCAGGTGCGGTATCGATACTCCATGTCACCTCTCCTCCTCCTTCAACATTTATTGCGGATAATTTACCATCCAATGTACTCACTAGGACTAACCTAATTTCGTTCGTAAACGCAAGAGAGATGCGAATGAATTTTAAATAACATTACTTCAAATTAGTTATTATTTTTTCAAACATTTAGTTAAATTAACAGACCTTGGGTCTTTATGCTTCACACCACTCAAGGAAGGATCACAATAAGGGAGTTGATCAAAATGTTTACTTGCTTCCTCCTGATTTATTGTAAACACTCCAATTACGAGGTAGCACAACAGAACTAAGCACTTCATAATAATAACCTTTATGGTTTAAAATAATAACTAATCGCGGGATACGACATTCCATTTGTTAATCATTCCTTTGCACAAACCACAGATGTTGTCAACGACGTCAAGTCAATAAATCCTAAAAAATTCCAATACATACTTCTCATTAGCTAAATGCAAGTTCGTACAAGAATGAAACAGGTGACTGCACTGGAATGGCTACTGTTGAAAGGTTGGAACTGTTTACAACCGTAATCAAATATAACAGGTTGACAGCAATGAAAAACTTCTCAATAGGGCATGAGAAACATATAATATGCAATGAATTTATTTGCACATGCGAAATTATGAGACCTAGACTAAGTAACCTAATTAAATAAGGAGATCGCTATTTCAGCTCGCTCAGCTTTATCCTCTGAAAAAGTTGAGAAGCGATTACCTTGGATTGGTCAACTGAAGTTGCGTGGTAGCTTGTGACGTGCTTCTGAATGAGGTGTTTTGGGCGGTAAATCGGAAAAATAAGTTAACTATTTTTGATTGATTCAGTTAATAATAATAATTTTCGGCATTGTATGTTAGCACAAAGGTATCGAGTATGTGTTTTAAATACTACTGAAATTGTTTGAAAAACATATAACTAAAAAACGAAATAACAGCTTAGAATTCCGTTTTTTGGTTCATGTGCACTTCATTCATGAAATGTACTCCAATCCCTCTCATTAAAATATGTTAAAATTACGTAGGCTGTTTCTAATCCAAATCCATAAGTATAAATGGAAGATAAAACAATACTTTACCTTTAAAAATGTGATACTTTTGAGTAATTTGAAAACTTATCAACATGAATATATTTATAGTCGAAGGACTGCATTCATTGACATAGTAGTCCTCCAGTAAGTACAAAAAAGCAAGTGCAGGCAAGATCAAAACTGCAGGTTTGTGTGAAGAAATTTACTAACTTACGTTCAAGGATTTAATATTTTATTCCCCAACAATTAAGATAAAATTTACCTTACCACCTTTTTTCACCAGGTTATTATGGAATTGCTCTATTTTCCCAGGGGAGTTCAATTTCATTATCAGGTAATTATCAACATTTAATAATCAAACAAATTCATGATTCATTTGAACCATGAATTGAACTAATGGTTTTTTTTTCACGTTAGTTTCTCAAAACTAGAATGATAAGAGCGAATGAGTCATTTAATTCCTAATCTCATTGGATACATATATAAATGGAATATTTCAGGAGACAGTGTTTCAGACCACCAGATTATATTGTGAGACAACATGCAGTTAAGGCATACCAATGTACATGTGAATCATATGGTATGTTGAAAGTTATTATCTCAGGCGTAACTTTATGGAATTTGCTCAGCATATTGGAGTAAGAGAAACACTTGATAATTCCACAAAAATTTGTGTGGAATTACCAAATGTTTCTCTTACTCCAATATGGTATGTTGATAGATGGTAGAGTGCTAATTAACTAATTTAATATTGATTACACCAGGAAGAGTTAGGAAAAGAATATATATTATACTAAGAATGATCGTAGGTGAGAACCTTTTAGAGATGTTGCATAGTTAATCATGAGGCCAAGTCTACCTGTTTCAGGGTCAGTAAAATGCAAATCTTTAATTAGCAGATATGCCTTCTATCTATGTAATCTACAATGTGAATCTCAATGTATATCTCTCAACGAAGGGTTGATATAAAAGCATTTATTTTGTGTTTCAAAGGAAAATGTTAGAAGGCAACAATGTTATTTGATTGGAAAGGAGCCACAGCTCGTTTTATCTGCTCCACTGTTTACCGTATTTGTATTGGTATATGTGTATTAATATATATTTTTCACTTTTGAAAAAGGGCAGTTCCCCATTAATAAACATTTTTAAAATCATATAGTCTATGTTGTCATCAATGTAGACTGCTACACAAGTGTGTAGTCACTTCCTCTAGGGTATTCTGTAAATTCCTATTTCCATTATTATTTTGTTGTTGATGTCATATGCATTTACTCTTAACACATACACTGCCTACAATGTACCTGAAAATTCAGATGCAGTCATCTGGATTTTTGCTAGGTGCCCACAATGTGCCTCATGCTGTGCCAACACCACCTAGAGTAAAGGTGGTGTTGGTGGTTTACTCTAGGTAGTGTTGGCTGTGCACATACGTGTCAATTCCAATTGATGTGGTGTTGGACCAGAAGAAAGTCTTCAAATCTGCAAAGAGTATTCAGCAGAAACCTCACCTTGTAAAAATGACTTTGGTTTCAAATTTTAATATTTATTAAAAAACTTAAAATAATAATAATTTTAACCCCTAGGTTGCGGAGTTTGTAGATCAATGTTTTGGCATGCGACTGTAGAGAATATTTTCATGTGCATATGACCACCGCCTTCATACCCTCCCTGGATACTCTCCAAATTTTATGGCCCGTCCTTTCCAAAAAGGTTTGAATGGTCACACTTAATTCCTACTGTTCCAGAATAGGGCACCCCTTTGCATTGCTCTCTATTACAGTTCACTACTCTCGGGAGAGTTTGGTGAATACATACCATCCATCAAGATTTGGGAATTTCTCTTCTGATCTTCCCTTGTCATTTCCCTTAGTTGTCTTTAAGTTTCAATAGAATGCTGGTTATTAAATGAAAGTACTTACTGTTTGGTATCAAATTTATCTGACATCAAGGAAAATAAATATGGAGTTCATTTTTGGATATATTTCTGTGTGAAATATTTTGACTATAATCAATCGCATCTCCATTACCCCCATTGGAGGGAACTGGGATATGTGGTCGATAAGAGTTGTCCCAGGTCCACCATCTAATAACTCTTTGTCAGAAATAGAAGGGAAGACTGCGACGGCTACTTTTCTTCCGCACACAGCCATCATGAAAGAACAAGGCTGCCGCAGCTGAGAGGTTAAGACAGTCTTGCACCCAAATATATTTAAGCTAAAAGGATCAATGTGTTAACATGCCACACTTTTAATCTATTAGATTGCATGATAGTTTTTATTTAATCTGTCTGCTACTCTCGTTTATTCAGTTCCATCACTCAGTAACATTAACAATAGGTATCAAATGTAAATGAAATTATATCTTTATATGTATGGTGATTTAATTTCTAATGTCATAAAAAGGGGATGATGCCAAATAGAAGTTAAACTAAAAAGAAATTGGTTACACTAATAAAAAATTAACATTATTTCATTATACTTTGTGGTGATGCACTACCTTTAATGTTTTGAGTTTTTTCAGTTCTGGCTGGATTTCATGGTTGCCTTCTTTCTCGTGATTGTAATAGTCCTCCAAATAATTGTTATTGTACAGTTTTTCCCATGTTCTTTTTAATACTAGGATTTTTAAATAGTGTCTGTATTTATAGCATCTTCATCCAAATATGATGCCTATGACATAAACAGATAAAGAAGAGCCCAGAAACTCATATAATGTCAGAACTAATATTTCAAAGGAATGGAATTATTAATGTCTAATATTCTTGTTACAATGAAATACAGACCTCCTATCTAGTTATTCTCTTATATATTTTTAGCATAATGACCCTATAAGTCATAAGCCATCATTTTCAGTTGATATTTTGAGAATTGATTTCCATATAAGCCAATTTCAATTTCCAATTTAGTCCTTGATAATCTGTCCCTGATTCATTCCTGTTAATACAGAATGATTTAGAATCTCTTTTGTTTCTCTGCTAGAAATTAAAATGAATGGTCAATTTATCAAGAATATCAAATTTTCTCACATCTTTACATGTTAGGAAATTAAAAAAATAAAAATTCCACAAACATTCAATTTCAAATATTGATGCTTCATGATTTGTAAATCAAATTCTCAGTACATACTTGAGAAAAAATCATCATCACCATGGGTGTTAAATCTGAAGACTGGTTCAAAGCAGTTCTTGAAGATCAATTATCCATCTGCTAAACTGAGCTGATTTTGCCTAAATATCAGATGTTTTGAGAAAGTATGGAAATTGAAAAAAAACTTTTTCTGGTAGGGTGTGTGAACTTTTTTCTTTCCTTTCTGTATAATCTAATGATATTGCCATTTTTATGCATCATACTGACACAATGCTTCACTATAGTATATATTGACTCCTATTTTTTAAAAACATGTGTTTGAGTTTGTTCATAGAAATACATTTCTTCATGTCTTTCTATAATTGTCCCAGGGAGAAAGGTCTTTGGCAACTACCACATCATCAATTTTCAACCACATCCTTCAATTATTCAGTAACTAGCTTCTCAACTGATGTGGATTAATCCAGCCTTTCATACCAGAAAAAAGAAAAGGTATGTAAATATTTAGCCTTTTATCATAGGAGGATTCATTCACTAAATATAGAATTGCAATTTCTATTTTTGGCTATTTAGTTCCAATTCAAATTAAGAGATAAGTTATAGAGGTTTCATATGTTATTCTTAATTCCATTGTCTGAATGTTATATGTTTCTCAGCTACATAGAAATGATAGTGAGAAAGTAATGATATTGATAGCAGTAATCCATGGTAGCAGAGACTCAATTAACTAGAGTAAAAATATTTCATACAGAATTATATCCAAATATTCACTCCATATTTAGGTACTTTCATTGATAACTTCTGATTACATTGATACTAAACAGTATACAAATACCTTGATTTATAACCTGTACTCTACTGAAACTTGGAGAAAAATGAGGTAAATTTCGAGGGAGTGTCAGTAGAGAATTTCACAATACTTAGCTGAGGGAATTCAGTGGAGGGTGCGTGTAGGAGGGGAGGAGGTGGGGGAGGCTGGTGACGAACGTCCACATGGATACTTACTGACATTTCTGACTGCATACAAAACAAAACTGAGAAAGTTAATGTTAAAACTACGAGGGTTTGAAGAGGTTGGCAGGGAACAGGATAGCTTAGAGAGTTGCTACAAACCATTCTTCGGATTTATAACTTAAGTATGACGATAATGATGATTGATAATTCTATCCATAGATGTAACAATATAATTGGAATGTAAATACTCTCTGAGAATACCACTTCTTTAAGATAGTCTTCTTAACTTCATGTAGTTGTAGACCTATATTTTTTCGTATCTCACATTCCATCTGATTAAAAGTCTTTTATCGCGGCGCTCCAGAGTATTTCATTATTCACATCTTATTTTCGTCTGTTTAAATAAATGCAATTGATATAATAAAACCGATATGAATAAATGAATGTTTCACGATTACGAGGACGGGAATATCATGGTTATTCTCTCTTTCTGTGGAATATTTTTGAAGGGCGTAATGTCAATGGGAATCGTCGTGGTATGAGAAGTACTATGCTTGTCAAGGCACTTAAATATTTTCCAATAACAGTAAAATTGATATAATTGAGTTGTCGTGTGATAAACGATCATGTGAAATTTTTCATAGATTCCGGATAAGTTCTCTTTTGAGTGAGTGAGACATTTGTTTTATAATCAGGATTCACAGATTTTGTTTACTCATACATACAGCTTATATAATGAAAGTATGAGAAATAAAATTGAAATTGTATTTTATATAGCGCCTTGACTCTCTTATCTTTTATCTATCTTATCATCCTCATCTGAGATTAAATGGCCTCTCGACTCATTTATTGGTTATCAATAACATATTTCAAGTAGTATCTTATCATTTTCTTCGGGTTTACATATTGAAGTTTCAAGGTACTTGTTAGTCAACAAATGCGAATTTTGTTATTTTACTAGGTAAAAGTGCCTTATCTCATCTTTAAAGAGTGCTCTACAATAACAGCGCTCATTAATAGTTTTTGGGTTTGTAATTATTTGTACATAGTAAACAATAATGAATAAACATAACTAAATTTAATGGTTGCTTCTGCTTGGTTAATTTTATGGCTATTAAAAGGTATTAATAGTTAATCCTTAGGCATTTTTCTTCAGAAAAAAGGTTGGAAATCCCAACCTCTTCAAAAAGGGTGGTACATACATGGTGTCACCGAGTTAAGCCATTGGATGCGGACTTTGCTACTTGTATGTCATCCTAAAGGCAGTCAGCAGGAGGGGGAATGGGGTTCAAGTTGAAAAGCCTTTCTCAGAATGTAACAGAATCCTTCTACATTAGAATAGAACTGAGTCGGAGAGTGATCACTTTACCTCGTCTGCCGAGTTGAAGTTCGGGTTAGGCTGCCGTTGAGTGAATAACAAACCTATCGAGAAAAATATTTTACTTTTTTTTTGGTGAGCTATTTAGTAACTAGTATCCTTTTCAGTGTAGAACTCATTCTCTCTCTCGGTCCCTGATAGTGGTGTCTGGTGGTTTATAGCCGATTTATTAAAAAAAGTTCTTGTTATTTAATGCTCGATTTGTGAATAATCGTAAAGCTTAGTTCCACTAACACTGAAAATCCCAGTTCTCACATTTCTCGTCACTTTCTCTTTCAAGATACGCTCTTCCTCTATTCTGTTCTCTCTCTCTCTTCCTTCCCCCACTCCTCTTCGTCCTCACTCGCATTGGTCGATATCTGGGGCCAGTTGGGGGTGCCTCTCTTAACCTCATCGCTTGCAGGAAGCGAGAGGAAACTCTATGTCCTTTCCTACTACCGTCTTCCCTTTAGTTAGTATGATATTTTGTACATTATAGTTATAGTCATTAGGAAGTTTTTAAACCCAATTACTTACGTAGAACAGAGAAATTATTTCGGAACAGTCTTTAAGTAGTTAGAGGAGCTAAGGGAGTATCCTTTTCATTGTGGGGAATTTCTTCGTAATCAAATGAATGACGATATAAATCGAGCCTATAAAATGTGCTGCAATCTTGAATGCCTTACATTTTTAAGATTTTCAACACTTTTCAAGTGATAAAAATATGTAAAAAGTGGATGTTTAGTGTATTTTTTAAAGAATTCATTTTACTGAAGGCTCATGGATATATGTTTATAGTTTTGTTTGTTTTCATGATTGGAAATTCAGACTAAAGTCCTGCAGCCCTGACTTGAAATTGTTCAAGGTTACAGGCAATCGTTTATAAAATTCAGAGAAGAATTCTTAGAATTCTGATTCTGAATTCTGCTTCTATTAGAACTGTAGAGGTATGTATTTACTCACTCTGCTGACAGTCAGTTGTGTTTGGTCAAATTTCCTCGGCTGTAAACATGAAGTGACGACGTCACCATGCTGAGAGTTTGGCCGTTACTTCATCACACGAGTCCTCTCTTATTCATTGAGTTTCGCCCTTGGCGTGGACATTGTATGGGAAATGGGAACTCTGAATTCTGGTTAGTTCTCGGTGTTTAAAGTAAAGGGGGAGTAAATGGAATTTCCTTCATTTATTTTCCGAGAGTACAAGTAGTTGTTGATAATCGTTTCTTTTTACTCAGTGTCTAGCGAATTGGAGTGCATGTAAGCTATTAAAACATAGGAGTTTGGAAAATCCTGACCCACAGGTTTTGTTGCACACATATTTTCTTAGGCGAACAGATTAAATTTTTTATGACATATATGTATGACAGGACATATATTTAAGAGAACAGGTTAAAATTTTTATGACATATTTTATGATATATATTTTGTTTATGAAACCCCACGTCAAAATCGGGTGGAAAGGTTTTTGACCTTCAGTTATTGTTTCACTAAAATATATAAATGCCAAAAATACAATGGGATGAATTTGTCCTCAATGGTTTGTCGAGGAATGCGTCTAATGTTGGGACCATGTAAATTTTATTACGACCAGAGGTTGTGAAAGAGATGGCGTCCGAGACTTTGTGCAATTCCATTTAAGAATATGGAAAGTTCACATTGCAATTCCCTATAAATAATATTCTTTGATTCAACATGTTTCGCTACACAGTAGCCCTGGAATCCTGATGATGCTACTCTGAGAAACATGTTGACTCAATAAATATTATTTCAATGGAATTGTAAAGTATTCTTTCCAGAGGTTATCAATTTAGGTAATTTGATTTTTGCTCGAATATTTTAATATTTTTTTATAAATACGTTAGTGATCACACTGACTATATGAACACAGAAATCTAAATGAATATGTAAAGAAGTACTTTGCTTTTTCCACTATAATTCATTTTTATAACCTCGTGTGTAGCATGTCTGCGTGTTCAGCTGCACTATTACCATATAGTTTGGTTATATTTGGTTTTCGGTTTCATCAAATTATCTGGTCATAACCTATTTCCCTTATGCGATGTTAAATTACATGACACATCTGTTGAAATTTCAGCTTTACAAATTTCTGTATGTAGTAGAACTCATTCGGATTTCGCAATGAATCTTCCCCGTGTAAAATCTCTTAAAAGTGCCCTTTTCATGGAATTTTATTTTTAAGTTCGTTTGAAGATGAAGAAGTCTCCTTTGGAGTAACCGTTTGTGTTAGAAGTTTAGAAAAATTTATCACATTAAAATATTCAGATATCTACCTACCAGCAAGATTACATTGCTGAAAATTGTTTTTATTATTAAATATAACGCCCATTTTCTTTTTGAATGCCTGGTATAAACGCATTTCTATATGAAATTTTAATGTTTCGTCATTCATGCCATTTACATTCAAGCACCTCCTGACGACCCTGTGGCTCAGGAGGACTTTAAATGGTATGAAGAATGACAGTGTCTGAACATGAAACTAAAAGCGTAGAATTATATATACTTAATTAATACTTTCATGTCCAAATTTAAAAATTTAATTTATATTTAGTCTATAACATTGAATCTTATAATTAGAATCCCGATCTGGGAAAGCCTTCGCGGTGTCTTGATAAACTATTGCGCAATTGCGCAAAACCTTCAATAGACGCTAGTACTCATTATCCATGGGTCAGTTTGAATACCCTTTGCTGTATGCAGTTCGTATTTCATTTCCAATTAGTTTGTGTAGCCATTTCTGCCTTTTAAATGCGTTTCTTTTCCTACCTTGACCTCTCATCTACGTCGACTCGTCTGCTGCCGTGGTCTTGTCAAGTTCTCATCACCTCCTAATATCTTTTCCATCCGTTTCTCCTGCCTTCACATTTCCGCCAAAAACATCATATCCTCTCCTGGTATTTTCTAGAGTTCATCTTCCTTTCCAGCCATCTCATTTTCTTAGTTCATCTCCTGCCCTCGACTCAAATGTCTCCACGTTAGGCTCTTACTTATTTCCGAATGATAACAGTTTTTTGGTGGAAAAGGAAGATGCCTGGACGACGCAAGGATTTCCACACATTTTTAATAGCAAACAGAAGATAAATATCGCATATATACCATTATTCCTGTTCATCCATTATTATGGTTGATGAAGGCTATATGTATGTAGTATTCACCTAGTATCAAGAGATGTTTTCACCTCATCTCAAAATGGAATTTTTTTATTTGATAAAATTACCAATTAAACCTTTGCATTTTAAAAAGATATTGCTTATTTTCATAATTTGCGGAGTGTTACAAAATCTCTTCAAAATGAAAAATTATAATCAGCATCAGTCCTTTCAGTAATGAAAGATGGTGAGCTATCACACGCATTTTTATCAATTTTATCAGCACACTTGACCCTCGGCTACAGTTGCCTCGGTGTTTGTTCCCCTCGCCCCTTAACTTGGCGTGTTGGGCATTTTCCACGCCTTATTTTTCCTTTCGTCAACTTTCTTTCGAAGGATAATTTTTTCCAGGTTACCACCCTAGCGGTGGACAATGTACCTAAAAAATTAAGAATTTTTTGGTGGAATTTAGAGGAGTCTTTTCTGAACTGTTTGAAAATGGAATCATTTGCTTTCTACTTCATCCATGATACTCTAAGCATTCTTCAATATTCCCATATTTCAAATGCGTTAAATCTTCTTTGGTCTGCTTCCTTGATTTTCTATGTTTCTGCGACGTTAAGGAAAACTTGGAACACAAAGGATTTCTGCAACCTCAATTTGGTACTTTGTTTTAGAGCAAGGCATTTCCTTGCGACGTTTAGCTTTGATACTACGTCTCTTTCGAGCACGATCCTTCGCCTTATTTCTTCTGCTGACCCACCATCCTTACTTATCATTCTGCCCAGGTAAATAAAACTCCACTTTCTCGTACTCAGGCTGTATGTTAGTCTTTGTAAGTAACGCAGTTCTATCTACCACCGTCAAATTGCTTTGTATTTGTTTATTAGTACTCCTGTTTTCTTTTCTATTTAATTCTTTGTATTATATTCTTCATTTCGACATCTGATATAGCGTAGAGTGTAATGTCGCCAGCAAATCTCAGCTTGTTGATAAGCCTTTCTGTAACTTTCACCAAGTCATTTCAGCCGTCAAAGCATTTTTTGATAGTATATTCCCTCATAAATGTCAAACAAGGCAGGAGATAAAATACATCCTTGCCTCTTTTGGAACGTTTGAAGACATTGGATAATGTATCATTTAATTACCACTTTTATCTCAATGTACAGATTCCTGATGGCAAGGAGGAGATATGAAGGAACACCTCAATTACATGCAAGCTCCAAAATTGTTTCCATTTGACACAATCGAAAGTTTTTTTTTATAGTCTAAAAAGCGAAGTACCAGAGGGACATCAGATTCTCTATGCTTCATCAACTTCCTAACATTTAGAACTTTCTCTCGAGTTCCCTTGCTTTTCACAAAATCATATTGCTCCGTGGTTAGTTTTACTTATCTTAATAATATCCTAGTCTTTCAGGGATAATATTGAGTAGAGCTTGGCTACTCTGCTACAGTAGAGAAATGGTGCTCTAAGTTGAGCACCAACGCATCCTTTCCAAAAAGGGCCTTTTATCAAAACATAACTACCGCGTATAACAGCAGAAAGTTATGTCATTCTAGGAAATAAATTTTCGCTCGGCTGGTGTCTATTCACATGCTTTCGTCTTTAAGTAGCTGTGAGATCTTACCAAATCCGAAAAACTCCTATAGTATAGGAACTGTTAATGAAGGTTTGTCAGTTTATCCTGGCATTGCCATTCTTCCTTTTCAAATAAGACCTTATTACTACAGGTCATTTGGTTATGTTTGTAATATGACGAAGGGATATCGGAAGGTTTGAACCAAATGAAAGTTTACAATTTCAATGAAAAGTTACGCGTCTAGAGAGCAGATGAATACACATTAGTCATAGCAGTAACTCACGCCTCTGCCCAATCCCTTGTTCTGCTCTATTGTACAATATAACATTTGCTATGATAGCTGCCTCTGCCAACGCTGCCTCTTCTTTGACCGAAGGAATTGTGTGTAATATAGTGATAATAAAGTACGTCTCGGCAAGTCATTTGGGATAACGTTCCATCTTCCGATTACCCGGCGAATCGTTTATATCGAACCGCCCTGCCAGATTTCGTGAGTTGCTGAGCAGCTGATGCACTAGAGGCTGGAACAAAGCCTAGCCTCACGAAGGTTTCCGAAGACAGGATGTGAAACGCACACATGATAAGTTTGTCGATAAAACTTCCAAAAAGGAACTGGTTTCGTCGGGTCCCCTTTTTGACCGTGTATTTCATTCATCGTTATGTCATTGTTTCTGTCAGATTCACGTATTTTGTCCAACGTGGTCGATTTCCTCATAAATGAGAAGAATGGCTTGTGCTCACAGCACTAGAATTGATATTTCCATATTTACCACCTTGTAACATCATATCGCTGTTCATTTGGCAAAACAATATCAGTCTCCATACCCTAGATTGGTTCATGGTTAAAAGAAACTCTTTATAGGAAAGTACAGCATTCATATGCCAACGGATTTGTTTTGCTCTTTCTGTTTTCTAATGGATTTTCCATCCTGTTTGAAGTCCGTTACTGTTAACGTTCTTTTTCTGTTTGTTTACCGACTCTGGCTCCATGTGATTCGCAGACAGCGTTGCTCCCTTTCCGTTTGACGCTGTTTTGTCCATCCTTTCGACAAGTTGACGTTGCCCATGCACGTCGTTTCTCCTATTCAAGCTGCATGACCTTCACTCGCCCTTTTCCGCCCACTCGACTTCCCATAGCCACTTTGATTCCCATTCCCACCGCCCCCACCTCCCTCCCTCCCTCCAGACATTCCAGAGCGTTCGTCTCATTCATTCATTCTCACTCAATCTATCCCTCACTTCTTTTCTCATTCATCGTTGAGCCCTTCTTCCCGCTGCATCAGTCGGTCGTAAAAATAAAGATCTTTTTTTTCCCTCCGGAAAAGTTGTTAGATTCCCTCGTCCCGTTGTCTTTCTTATCCATTTTCTCGTAGCACAGCGAACATAGTGAAACATCGGTCCCTATCCTGGGGAGTATGTGGCCACGCAACATATATGTCTCACGGGTTAGAATGGAATACGGGGGCTTGCTAAATGTTTTGCAGTTTGATAATGAACTATTTTAAATAATGGTCGAGTTGTCTATCTTTTTTTACGAACTATTTTTTGAAATTGCATGCTGTTTCTTACGTATTGAAAGATAAGCTTTTGGGAGGTGATTGACTGCGCGTCAATTGACACAGTCGCCCAAGTAACACGCCATCCATGAGGTATCCCCTTTCTGTCGCCGGGTAACATGAGAGTCGTTCGCAACGTCAGACAGGTTGAAATGCGAATAAGCAACGCACATTGTATACACATTGAGCGTCCCTCATGGAGAATTTAATTTATTTTGGTATTTAGTTTTTGCAGTGCAAAAATTGATATTTGCCTTGCTTACAATTAATATATTATTTAAATATACCCTGGTTACTTTATACTTTCCTCCATAACATATGTGAAACCGAGAGAAATTATTAAGAAAGTGTACGTATATTGTAACATATATTTGTAAAATTTATCGGTATGGTATTTTGTTTTTTTTTATCGTACACTATTTAGAGATACACAAATATCTTTAAGTAAAACTTTCTGAAATTATCGTTGGAATATTTAGTTCTGATAATCGGATTATTAGGGTGTTCGAATTCCTTGAGCATTAGGTTTTTTTAGTCTTTATTTTTCTCTCGTACGACAATTGCAAGGAAGTTTAAGTGAATTGCAGCGAGTCACCGTACAATAAAATTTTCTATTATTTCTGATAATGTTCTCAACATACTTCTTTCACATTGGCAGCATCGGTCATAATATTTACTTCCTTAAGAGCAGTGACTGGAGTTCTTGAAATCGATTGCTCCTCTATATGAAAATTCTAAATCATCCTCTAATACTGTTATAGAGAAAGACCCATGGCGCTCTCCGTGATTCTTCCGTAATATTACAAAGATTTGTTCAGTTGAAAGCATACTGTCAGTGCAGCTTATTGTTTGCCTTTCGTTAAGTCCAATAGTGTGAATCTGTGGGTGAACTTAAATGAACATATTTCAAATTGCAACAGCTGACGCAATACTGGACTAAAAACTCACACTTTGTAATTCCACATAAATAATTTTAATAACGACCTAGGTTTCGACGCGTAGCGCCATCATCAGGTGACGCTACGCGTCGAAACCTGGGTCACTATTTAAATTATTTATGTGGAGTTACAAAGTGTTTTGTTTTTTGGAGTCAAGAAGCAGTTCCATTAAGTCATGCCTGAAACCATTTCTTCTGGGCTAAAAAATGAAACTTATAAAACCTATGTATTACAGATTAGGCTAATAATTTAGCTTGAAATTAAGTCATTGTACAATTACTTCCGAATAATTGATTATATAACGCTCTGAAAATCTCATGTAATTTTTCTGAAAATGTGTTCTGAACCCTGAGATTCTTGAAAATTAGTAAAATGAAGTTTTGATTTCTTCTATGGCCAAAATCTCTTCTAAAGACATGACACCCAAAAATATCATTAATATTGTTCCTTGATTGTTATTGTGTTTGTTTGATTCGGAAGATGTAGTTTTAAACTGATTCTGTTCGAACAATTTCTTCAAAACCTTTTATACAAGACATAATGATGTTTATTAAATTAATTGTTATTTCTATGATGGCCGTTTTACTTAGTCGTGAAAATAAATCTTATTTCATTTTCATCATCTCATCCATGATGGGAAAATGTGATTTTTTGACAAACGTTTACTTTTCTTTAGCGAATATTCCTCTCGGGGTGAGTAGTACTCTCACTTTCCATCATTGAGGGAGTGGAGAGAATTAGTATCAAACTACCAGAAATAAAAGACCCCAACGGGTCACGGTCTAATGTTCTATCTACTGGGCAGAAGACTCCTGCTCTTAGCTCATTATTCCAAAGAGCAATCTTACTATCACCGAAAAAATGCAATCATCAGAATTTGAACCATGGTTTTGCGCATTTGTAAACTACTACACTGGTTACAAAATCAGTCTGTTCAAGATACGTAAATAGCTGTCGTCTTCAGTTACTCTTCCCTTCTCGAAAGACATGGTTGAGGCCAAGACTTTGTGGAACTCCATTTCAGATAGGAAACGAAAAGAAAAACTTTGCATAAATTCCACAGTGACAATTTTATTCTGTCGACATGTTGAGCCATACTGTAGCATCATCGGGGCTGTTCCATGCCCCGATGATGCTACAGTGTAGTGAAACATGTCTACAGAATAAAGTTGTCACTGTGGAATTTATACAAAGTTTTTTCCCTTCTCCTTTATCGGGTTTTCAAGGTAATTTTTCGGTGTAAAGATGAGAAAGACAGCAGTAAATCCTTTGTCCCCTCGAAAAACATAGCTTTTTTTTGGAACCTTTGCCTTCACCGAATTTCAATCCTTTACTTTGAGCCTTACCTCCCTGACCACGAAAATCTATAATAAACTACGTACATATAAACATGAGGCCTACCTCCCACGCTATATCTTTCAGATTCTCTTGCGTCACTCATTTCATACCTCAATAATAATATCTTATTCCCTTCCACCTTCCTCCCTGGCATCTAATTCTACCTATATTCTACCCCTTCCCCATTACGTACTCCATTTCAAATTCCATCCCTCTTCTTAAAGTAATTCCAACTACCCTAAAACCATTGAAACCTCCTCCATTCCCTTTTTATCTCATGAATGTATTTTGATTCCTGTACGCATTACATCTGTTTAAATATGTATCGCTAATCATTTTTCTCGTTTTGGATTTTTTAAACAAACGATATGGCTTTCTGCTTCTGATTGTTTTTTCCAAACTCTGTATAAAATTGACAAGTCTGACGTCCCGTTGAGTTCGCATAGAGATCCCTGTTTTTCCTCAATGTAAGTAGTTTTCCAATTTCGCAATAGAATATGGTATTTTATGACAGTAATTAAATCAATTTTTCATATCATCCTGTGTTAGTGATCTTAATCTACACTCTCCCAAAACTTAATTTATCAAAACTTTCAAGGAGTTAATTGGTATTGCTGATTGAAAGTATCTCACTTCTCTCTCCTCAGCGACTCGCCAGTGAAAATCTCCACAAGTTCTAATGTGTTTTTCATCGTGATATTATTCAGGGGATTCTTTTATAATCATAGTTTATTTTGTTTGACTCTTTAAAAATATCTATTGGATGGCAATGAATGGTTACTAGTCAAGTTAACTGAATTTGAAGGATATGTGGTCATTTAAGGTTCGTTAGTGTAATTTAGGTGGACCTATAATGACAGCGAATGGAAAATAAATAACAGTAAAGACCTCTTTGAATTCATTTTCACAGGGAAGAAATGATTTGGACACTATGTACCTTGTGAGTTAACTTCTTTAGGGCTGGAAACTAAAGTAGTTAATAATTATTTTTTGGTAATATTCCGGTAGATTAATAGCTATTTAAGATTAATTAAGATCCTTTTATTGTTCAAAGCAAAAAATAGGACAAAGCAGTGAAATTTTTTTTTCTGTCACAAAATTCGTTTGATGACGGAGACTAGTAATTTTTCTCTAAGAGTTGCAACCTAAATGAAAATGACCTCATTATGCCCCTCATGTGATGTGACTATGTATGCGGATTGTACAAAAATAAGGCAGCTTCTCTATTGAAAACACTTAAGGCTCGAGGGACACGCTCTTGGCTGGTCTGTACACTTTTACCCATTCATTCCTACGAAACATTGAGCACTATTAAGAGTTAGTGTGTTGGAGCACAATGCTCTACTGGTTATGACGACATCCTAAAGCTTCGCATCCAGATTTGGCCGGCATGCTGGCCCCGCGTGACCTCTTCCGCTTTGCGAAACCGAAGGTCACATCCGAAGAAGATGGATTTTGTTTTATCACTTTTTGTATATAGTAGCGACAACAGAAATCGGTCATCATGGCATGTATGATTTAGCTTTACTCAGATAACTACATTATCCGGTGATCTACTTTCCCGGGTGACCTAAACTCTTTTGTATCCATTGAGATTGGGCAATAGTATATTATGATGTCATCTCCATTTTCATAACAAAGTAAAATTTCAGCTTGCGTAAAACACTGGCTACTTTATAAATTATGCAGCTGTATGTATTGAATAGTTTTTTATTATGACGAAACAGTTTTTGTGGACAGAACTAGTTACATAGTTAAAATATTAGTTACGGGAGTTCGTCTTAGATAAATTCAATAATCATTGTCTCTTAAATCGGAAGATATGTTTTTTTATTCTTAGGTTCCATTAAATTTATTCCATGTTAAATTTAACTTATCAGTTGTATTGAAAACACTCAATTCAAATAATTGTTTCACCCAAACGTTCATTTAGTATTATTCTTTCGTATCGCCATGTGAATGATCAGAGAAAAAAGCTTTAATGTAATATGTTTTTCTTTTCAGTTATCTTCAAAGAGGACATGGAGTTCAAAAGAAGATAAATCGTTTTCGGAGGCATTATGACCTGAAAACGTGGATAGTAAGGATGCATTATTACGGCTTTATTTATTCATAGTTAATTATTATTATGTTGCTAACATTGCTTGAGTAGAAATTAAGAGTCTCAACGTGTACACTACTTGAAATGTGTCTCAAATCTCAGAAGCCTTTTTGTCTTTTAAAAATATTTACCCAAAACATGCAAAAAATGTTTAATAATACCAAATTAAAAAATGTTTAAATTAAAAAAAAATCCTTACCCCCGTATTACTGTTGTAATTCATATTCAGTAATGGGAAATAATTCAAGCCCATTCGTAGTTGGATATCTCAAATTTAAGAAATATTTAATCTTCAAAGCATTTTTCATACTCAAGGTATCCCAATTATTATTTCCATCAAGTTATTGTATTTTCCAAGTGGCCCTTTTGTTAGCAAGAAGTACATAGTACCTCCTTGCAATTGTGGTAAATAGTCTTTGTAATTTTCCTCTCTTGGCAATGATACCCTCATGATTAAAGAAACACCCGTAATTCCATAACGTTTAAGATTCGGAATATATGTATATCTTTTTACCCTGTTTGTCAGTCATCCATCACTGATTTTTGAAAACAAAAGGTTACTTAATATGCGTAACGTATTAACCCAAAAATCAGAAAAAATGAAAACAGTAGAATATGAAGACTTACTTTAGTAGAGCAATCATTTGGACTTACGTGCAGGGATGGTAGTCTTACGAGACATAAGAAAAGATGGGAGAAAGTCAAACAAATTCCTAGCTAGTTCGGCTTCAGAAGAGGCAGGGATAGCAGGATAGTTGGATGCAATAGCGGTAAGGAGAACATGAATAGATCGGAAAATAGATAATAATCAGGATACGTCCGATTTGTAGATTTACCGCTAAGTAGATTGACCGAAGCTGAGGGGCCGTCATTTTTCAGCTAGAAAATTTGTATTTAGAGGTATAGTGACGGAGGCATAGGAAGCTGTGGAATCTGGGATGAAAGTGATTAGGGAACCCAAGAAATCAGTCAGATTCGCAGTTGACCTAGCTCTTGTTAGCCATTCTACCAAAGGACTTCAGACCATGTGGAGCACTTTACAGAAGTAATGTGAGAGGTTTGGTTTGAAGATGAACTACAAGATAACGAAAGTAATGAGATTATGGAGAATTAGATAGGGTAAGCAAAACAAAACTAGGAGGGCATAAGTTATAACAGGTAGAAAAATTTACTAATTTTTCTAGTGTTGTTGATGAAAGTGGACAAAGCTACAAGTGCATTAGAAGAAGAATAGCGTTAGCAAAAGATGCTTTTGTGAAAAGGAAGAATTTGATAACAGGAACGTTACGAAAAGTACCGCAAGTTAAGTAAACCCTGAATAAAAGTTATTGTCTCAGGCGTAACTTTATGGAATTTGCTCAGCATATTGGAGTAAGAGAAACACTTGGTAATTCCA
>WURS02452992.1:0-14079 GCA_011762765.2 Rhinocypha anisoptera
AGCCGTCCCTGCCACAGAGCCGACTCTGCCACCCAGCCGTCCCTGCCACAGAGCCGACTCTGCCACCCAGCCGTCTCTGCCACAGAGCCGACTCTGCCACCCAGCCGACTCTGCCAGTCAGTCTTCCTTGCCACAGAGCCGTCTCTGCCACCCAGCTTTCTCTGCCACAAAGCCGACTCTGCCACCCAATCGTCTCTGTTAACATTGGAATTGGCACATTTGGCGTTTGACTCTTACCAACTTGTTGCGCGAGCTATCTCTATTTTTTCAACTTACCCCTTGTCCTTTCCACGCAATCATCTTTGGAAAAGAGTGGATTTGGAACATCTGGTGTCAAACTCAATAAACTTGCTGCGCAAGTGATTTATTCCTTTTTCAACCTGTGCCTTGTTTCTGGCACCCAGTCAACTTTATTAATCATTTGAATTGGATCATCATGTGTTGAAGCCTTACAAACTTGTGTCAGTGATTTTATTTTTTTAACCAGTGCCTTCTCACTTTCACACAGTCACTTTTTTTACCAACGGAACAGGAACTTCTAGTGTAAGTGGCTTAAGCACTCCGAAATATTAATGTAATAAGCCAATTCACAGTAATAATAATTTTATTCAAAGAGAATTTGATTTTACACACACGTTACAAAAACGAACTAACTCCTCTGTCCGTTGTTTTCTCCTTTCTTTGTCTCTCCCCCTCTGGTGGTTATACAGTTGTAGTGGTACGCATGATAGTTGCCGTGGACTTCTCTCTAGATAGCGTAACAATCGAGTTTAAATTTTAAAATTTTAGAATGTAGACTTTTACATTAATATAAATAAGTTAGAGTGGCCATCAACTCTGGCTCAACTTGTTCCCAAGTGCAACGCAATTGGCCAGGGTCTGCTGCCTCGTTACTTAACCGGGCTTTAGGGACACCGAACCAATCACGGTGCAGCTTAACTGCCAGACAAGATTTTGAGTGTCACCGACTACAACCCGAGTCTAACCAAGAGAAGGTTGATTATTGTCGCACATAGTGACTTAGTCTACCTCGTGGCTTTCACTTTTTTGCGTCTAGATAGCACGATACACACTAAAGATTGTTTGGTCTAAAATATATGTGTGCCGCACTAATTGGTGCATCGAGGTTTGGCACAGCAAGTTTGGAGCGTTGTAGTTTAGCGCTGCTGGACAAGTGACTGGTTTGTTCTGTGGAAGAAGCGACTGTCCCTCTTTAGCTCATTGTACGCTTGCTCGGTTGTCTCTCATGCATAGCAGTGACCCACTAGTCTCAGTGGGTATGCTAGCGACTCTCTAGTCTTTTGTCATGTTGACAAGACCTAGGTTGAATATTACCACACACGGCAACTTAGTCTACTTTATTGCCCTCATATTCATAGGTTTGGATTCTTACTAATCAAACCTAGTTAACTTTTTACATTCAGTGTGTGTGACATTGTGGCACTTTTTGTTTCTCTAGAAAAAGTGCCACATTTCCTATCCCTTCTTCCTCTCGACATTATTTGAAATTTCAATATGTACCTTAAGGATTTTAGGATCACATTCCACTCTACTAGATTGCAAAATAACAAGAAACACAAGGTCCATTAAGCGCTCGGCCAAAGAAATGTTTAAGGGATAGTTTTTTAATTTTTAAACTATTCAACAACTGCTAGTCAGTCCCTATTTATCAATTGTGGCAACTGAAACTATTTTTCATTTTTTAGTTATCACATTTTTCATTGTTTTTCTTTCTTTATTTTTGTTATATAGAATTTGAAAATGATGGAAATCCAAAGTTTCAAACATTCTACTAGATTGCAAAAATTGCAACAATTTTTTGCTAATGAAAATCTTACAGTGGAAAGTCTATACTTTCATCCTAAAGGTGGAATAGCCACTACAACAAATCAAGATTTGTATGACTTCAAATATGATGAAGACGGTCGATTTAATCTTTTGCATGCCTCCTTTCCTCCAATTCGCCAAGTTGCGCACGGCATATATCCAAATAAGGAAGGCCAATTGATGATTGTCGACAGCAACAACGTTCTTTGGGGCTATGGATTCAACCTTGGCGGCGTAACCAAACCTCTAGGTTTTCGACCATATAAAAATTTTATGAATTACATAACAACCAGAAATGATATACCAGAGGAAGTGGTACTTCAAGCAACTGACTGGAACAATAAAAAAAAGTTTTGGAGGGAAAAGCATTTGATGTCTCTTTACTACGAAAAATTGCTCTATTTTACAAAGGATACTATGTCAAATTATCCTAGAGCGCGTGACCGTGCTAGAGAGCATAACCGTCTCATCTGGAATTGTACGTTGAATCTTGAAGAAGTAATGCAAAATGTCAAGCTGGTGCGTTGTTCGCAAACTTTAACGTTGGCTTTTAAGATCACTAACTCCATCTATGTGTGGGGCTACGATCTTTACAATAAGATTATGGTCACTTGTCCAACTCGTTTGCATTTGGATAACCAACTTTTCAAAGCCAATTCAATTGTTGACTTGCAATGCGTCGATACAATAACATTGGCTTTGATCAACACTGGTCAAGTGTTTTTCCACCAATTTTCTCTCTTGAGCAAAGAGTATCCGTGGCGTGTTTTGCCAAACACGGGCAAAGTGATTACGATTTGTCCAATCATGTCTGAGGCGTTTCTTGTGCTCAATGAAGAGGGAAATCTCTTTGTGCGTAATTCGGAACTAGGAGAAAAAGAAAAGCCACTTAGAATCAAATTTAGAAAATATTCAGTAACGAGTGTGGTTGCTAGTGAAAATGAGGTGGCTTTGTGTGAGCTTCGTAACGCGAATGGTCCGGTGCCACTCTGTGCTGTGCTTTACTTTGGTGACTTGCCTCACTTCACTCAAAGCTACTCACCTCGCATAGTTTACATCCAAGGCAATCTGTCCAACGCACTGGATCACGTGCACTCGTTAGGCATCGAGACTACCATGGGCCAACTCTTGACAGTCAACTTGAATGCTCCCATTCGTCCAAATCTAAATGACGACAATCCTAACGTTAGATTTTTTCTAAATGTGGCACATCCAAGCATACATTTATACCAGATTTGTAATTATTTAATTATTCCGTCAATTCTTTACAAAGAGGTTGAATATCCTGTTCAACCATTGCTTGATTGCCTTGTGGAAGAAAGATCTGTGGGTCGATTGTACGGTTCATTGATTGAGTTCAAATCAGATCAACATTTTCGCTCGAGACATGGAGGAGATCAAAGAGAGGATCAAACTAATGCTCTTTGTTTTTTCTACAATATGAGCTATGAAGTGTTCTATCACATTGTGAGATATCTGATGGAGCACAAGTGGAACGAGGGATACTTGTTTACTCAGAGTGATCTACTCAGCTGGAACCACAATCGTTGGGTGTTGTTTGATGCAGCTCGCTACTTCCAGGTAAGAACATCATTTTATACAACAAGACTAATGTTTTACTTCACAACAGGTCTACGGGCTAGTGGATACCCTGGCAGAGAGTATTGCTGGAGATTTGATTCCAACGTTAGCCAATAAAGGCATATTCGTGCAACATTTGACTCGAATTCTCTACCAACGACTGTACAGTTTTGAGAATGTGCAAAATGCTAACCACACTTGTCAGAATACACCATTCAGACATTCCAAAAAAGTGAGGAAGACATTTGATTTGACCAGACGAATCAATTCGTTAAGCTGTCACAACTATACCAGCGAAACTTATAGCGGTATTCATCGGCCAGTCTCTCTACGAGCTCACTGTCTTTTTGCTTTGCTCAATCTCTCGCTTCGGGACAAAACTTTAACGATGAAGAACTTGAATAGCAAATTCAGCAAAGTTCGACTTGGACTATTCAAATTATTGCGATCAACCCAGCAAGCAACCACGTCAACTCTTGAGGCCAACAGTGCTGCCGAAGAAGCTTCGAATTCATCTTTGCGTCGATACATTCTACGAGAACGCAGATCAAACGAAGAAAGTTGCGCTAAGAAGAAGCGTTCCAATATGTGAATTTATTCTTCCATTCATATGGTAACTAAAATTAATTTTTATAATATAACTAAAATGTTGTTTTTGATTTCAGATATAAGAATCTTGCAGAGGAGGCGTTTCGCATTTTCACATTATTAAAACTTTACTCCAAAGCTGTCAGTTTTCTTATTATATTACACTTTATTCATCACATACTCATTCCATATCATGTTTATCTATACATATTAGCTACATTACACCCACCAGTTGGTCTTACACTTACTTTACTTCAAACACACACACATATCACATCGTCTGTCTGTCTGTGAGAGTCTCGTTGTCAGCGGTTGAGCTTTCAAGGTAACAAAATATAATTTTTATAATATTTAATTAAAATATGTAGTTTTTACTTTAGATAAAAGAATGTTGCAAAGTGCCACCCAGCTCCTCTCAGTGTCATTGAAACATCTCGACCCTAAGTTGTCAAACACTCATAAACTTATACACTCAAAGCATCTTATCATACTTACCACTTCTCATGTTTGTCTGCGGAAGTTTCGTTGTCAACGGTTGAGTTTTCAAGGTAAAAAATAAAATTTTTATAAAATATAACTAAAAAATTAAAATTTTCTAAATTTCAGATAAAAATGTTGCAAAAAGCATCACACCGCAAAAACTTTGCCACATTTATCAGTAGTCTCAAAATTTCTTGAAGGCCTCGACTTTAAGTTGTCACATTATACACTCAAATCATCACATACTCATTATTTTTCATGTCTATCTATTCATATAAAATGTAGTTATTAGTTATCTCCATTAGTTAGTCTTACATTCACTTCATCTTGAACACTCACACCACGTTGTTTGTCTGTCTATCGGTGAGAGTCTCGTTGTCAACAATTGAGTTTTCAAGGTTACTAAATAAAATTTTTATAATATAACTGTCGTGTCCGATTCTAAGATATAAAACAAACACTTTTGAGCGTAGCAAAGTTAGTTTAAAATGATTCTATAAGTTCAAATAAAAACAAAAAAGGCCACTATAGAAAAAAACAAAAATAAAATTATCGAAAACAGAAATAACTAATGTGTAAATATGTGTATTTATGCTACAGAGAACAAAGAACCAACAAAATGTATCAATTTGTTTCAAACATTAAATTAATGATTAAAAAATATTAAATGAAAAGAGTGAGAGAGAGAGAGATAGTACATACCCGGATATCCGTTGTGAGTTAGCAAACTTCTGGCCAGTGTCTTAAATCATCTACTCCGACAATCACAAGCCGAGCAAAGCGATGAAAAGAAATAGAAACGAACATTTATGCGCAACTAAGGTTTATATTGTGTCACATTGTGGCTGTGTAGAAAGTGATGTAAAGCTCGCACAAGACCCCAGACCTCAGAGGTAAGGAAATTGTGAAAATCGGGTACAAGTATAAGTACGTGGGTACAAGAATCAGTGAAAAAAGAGAACCAACTACTGATTAAGCGAGCTTGTTCGAATTCATCCATTGCAATACCGGTTGTGCTAGGATCTCTTGCAGCGTTTCCTAGTTCAAACTACACAAACCTATCGCATTGTGTAGAATCTATCTTCGTAATTCTCTAAAAAATCAAATAGAATGTCGCAAATGTTAGTCTTACACGCATTTCTTCCCAAACACTCACACCACAATGTCTGTCTGTCTGTGAAAGCCATAATCGTTGTCTACGGTCAAGATTTATAAATAAAACAAAATATAATTTTTATAGTATAACTAAAATATGCAATTTTTGCAGATAAAATGACACAGAATTTGCATTGACATTGTAACTTATTAATTTAATAATAATTAAACCAAATTTTTTACTGCTATTATCAGCTTTTCATACACCATTTGTTTTTACCAAATAAACACATAAAAATAAGCATTGTTTAAGTTTAGTTTTGAGTTAAACTGAGATCCTTTTGCTAAACCAAGAAAAAGCATCTCCAATGGAAAGTTCACTCTTTTAGTTAAACGTTAAATTAACGTCGTACTTGTCCGCTTGGCACCGCCACTAATGGCACAAAGAAAGCGAGTCAATACGCATGCGCGATTTACATGCAACAGTGTGTGGCTCGCTGTTCAGTGTTTTTCTGTGAGAAAGTCCCTAGTCCCGGTGTGGTTGGTGAGTTAGTCGGTGCTGCACTCGGCTCGCTTTTTCGGTCTTTTCAGTTCTTGTCCACTTGCTGACCTGAGCACATCCGAGCACTAGTGCGTAGATGTTCAAACCATTCACTTGGTGAAGCAAACACAACCGTTTTGAGCATCTAGTGGCAAAAGTGTTTGAGTCGTATTGACTCGAGCTCACTTTACGACACACCACAACGTCTCAGCAAAATAACTCGGTATTTTTCTCAAAACTGATCCATCAAAGGTTAGTTGGTTGATTCACTGAATTTTACATGATTTAATCACAAGATGTGTTACATGTTAGATGGAACATCAAACGGACAACATCATTCACTACTCGAGCCTGCGTGAAATTAACCGTAAATTTTTGAATAAAGTCAAGTCAGTCTTCATCTTTGATGGTGGCATCAAAGACTGCACACTTTTGTTCACGCACGATGATCGTCTCTTTGCATATGGTGAGATTAGATATGGCCAACTTGGTTTGGGCCACACTGAAATAGTGCGTCAACCAAAGGAAATTGTCGAGTTCCATAAAATCAAGATTGATACGTGTCATGCAGGAAAATGGTTTAATATGGTGAAGACTAGTTCTGGCAAATTGTTTGCATGGGGCGCCAATTACGATGGTCAGCTTGGCTGTGGCAACTACCAAAATCAGATCAAACCTATCGAGGTGATGCAAGATGTGGTTCAGGTTTTATGTGGATTCTCTCACACAGCAGCATTGCTTCAAGATGGCACTTTGTGGTCCTGGGGAGCAAACAACTGTGGTCAACTTAACCTAGTTGAGGAAAGAGCAAACAAAAATCTGCCATGCAAAATTAAGGACAACGTCGTGTTCGTTGACTGTGGCAAGAATAGCACTGCGATTCTCACCAATCAATTTGAGGTGTACATTTGGGGCAGCTTCGAGCGCAAGAAATTTAACGCCACCAAAGTGGAACTGCCATTTGGTCTCATTTTGGACTCGTTTACTTGTGGACCAAACTCTCTGATGCTTCTCACTGTAGATGGTAAACCTTACCACTATGAGAAGAAGGATGGCAAGTGGTCGTGTCTGCCAGTCAAAGTGGACGAACCAGTGGTTAGTGTGAGCAACAATTATGTCTGCGATTCCTTTGTGTTTGAAAATCCATTCTGTTTCAAGTTACGCTCAGGATGTGTGACAGTGTGGTGTAAATACTGGGCGATCAAAACCACACTCAATTCGGTGCCCGATACGTGTGCACTTTTCTTTCCCTATCACTACACTCGCACCCCAATGGCACTACCCAAACACGCTCTCAATGAATACGCTAAAAATTTTAACAAACCTTTTACAGGGTTTGTAGAGATTTCGATGAATGATAAGTCGATTTATCTTGATAAACGTGTTCTATTGCCACTCTCGTCTTACTTTGTTTCTAAAATTGGAATTCAAATTCGAAATCATCGTGTTTCATGTGAGAAGTCTGTACGAAACAAAATTAATCAGCTTTTTAAGAAGTTTCAATTTCCTGCCATCTTCACCTACCTGCACACACTGCACAAAAGCACTGATGAGATTGATCACGAGTGGGCATTCAAGATGTTGGAATTGATTGTGGGAAAACCCGATCCAGTATTGTGTGACCAATATTTGCATTATATCGCCTACTACAAACCACTGACATTCAATGGATTAGGATACTGGAACTTTGAGACCTATGTTTAAAATAATCTAACAGCACCTAACGCAGATTTCTTTATCAAGTTGATTGAAAATGTTGATTCTTACAAGGGAATTGTCTACGAAGACAAGGACGAGATGATCATGGAAATGATTTTTGGGAATCTTGAGACCTACTCAATGGCTAGTGCTAAAAAGTTATTGTCTAATCTTGCCAAACTCGAAAAAAAACAATTAAATTTTTCTAATTGAACAATTTATCTGTTTGTTTATGGTGCATAAGGCCATTTTATATTAATCACCATACTAATATTTATGTAATAATTATTCTTATACCCAAAAAACAAAAAAACTAATAAAACATTTAAAAACTCAGCTATAACGTGATATTTGTATAACTAGTTTGTGTTTGTGTTTGTGTGTTAGTTGTGACCGATCAGTGATTAGCAATCACTTTTGTAAAAAATCTTGTTTGCTTGTTTGACTCAATCTAATTAGAATATAACTGTTTTTAAATACCATGGCACTAGCCCTCAAACATGTCTAAGTATAATCCGGTTTTACTCTTTGGTGTTAAACGACATAACAGTGTACTTTTGTTCCCCCAAAACGTCTTTTTATTTGCATATGGTCATAATTATAATGGCAAACTTAGTTTGAGATGCACTAGATTAGTAAATGAACCAAAAGAAATTATTGAGTTCCATAAAATCAAAATTGATACGTGCAAAATAGGAAAATTGTTTCTAGCAAATTGTTTATAACATTGAAACAAAATTTCCATGGTCAGATTATTTTAATATTTAATTAACATTTGACATTAATGTTTTATTACATGTTTAAAATTTATAGTTCATAGTTAACTCATCATTGACAGTACTCATTGTTGTACTATGAGTCATCAAATAGCTTTTAGTCAAACTGAAACGACCATGCTTGATGTGAAGCAAGTGCTTTGGTTTGAGCTGAGAAAACATATCGAAGAACTTGTCAAAAATTGCCTTGAAGGCTCGATGGTTCACGTTAGGAATAATCAAAGGAAATCAATTAATAGTTTTGATAAATGGCACTCAATTTTAATTTTAATAAAAAATAATTAAACTCTACCGGTAGATGGCGGAATGAGGAAACTATTTCAATAGTGTTTTTCTGAGGTACACGTTAATTTTTTTCAAAACACTGTGAAAGGCAAGACAATTGTCCGCTTAGCGCTAGGTAAATGAAAGAAAACATTAGAAAATTGGCGTGAACCCCAGAAACTCAACACTGCTATTGATGAGGTAAAAATTGTGTCTTGCATTCGCTGATAGTTTCAAATTTCAAACAAAATGCAGATTCCAAGCTAATCATAATGGAGAATAATTAGTTTGCTTTTGTGTGATGCAAGCAAAACTGATTTCTAGGAAAATTTTAATTATAATTTTTTAAATAGTTGAATGTATTTTTTAAAATTCATATAACCATTGCATCATTTTAGAATTTATAGAGTAATTGAACATCAAAATTGCATTTCTAGATTCAAACCTCTATAGGATGCATGTTTGTACAACAATTTTTTTATATATAGCCTAGAAAGTTATTGGTTTTGCTTTGATTAGTTTTAACAATCAAGTATTTTTTGTTACAATACAACTATTACACTATACAACCATTAATCTACGTGACAGATACATTATAATTGGTGATTAACTAATGCCGAGTTTAGCTACTTTTAGCTTGATTAGTGTCAAAATAGTTGTAATAACTAGAATATTGGCGTAACTTAACGGGTATGACACCGATCGATGAGGAAAGTGTTGAAAAAACATTAATTTATGCATAAGGCTTTAAGAGATAAACCATAAATCATATAATTTGTCGAGAAAGGTAAAAAAATTCAATATTTTAAAAATACTTTTCCATTAAACAGTGCTTTTTTGGTGACTATTAATCATCACACAGAGAAAAAGACGAGTTTTGAAAATTGTCACTTTTGAGTCACGCATAATTTGTGGACAATTCTTAACATTTCTCCTTAATTAAGATTTTAGTTAGAGCATCAAAGCAAAACACCCGGTGTAGAGAATAATTACAAAATAATATGTCATAATAATATGCGGGCATCAATGCAAGCATAGAGGTATAATATGCATAATTATAAGGTACAAGCGTCAAAGCGAACATCACGGCAAGCATTGAAGCGAACATTGCTGCGAACTTAGTAAACTATTAAGGTACACTAATTTACTCGCGCACTGATGGCGTGGCTTAATTGTATGTGTAAAAGGTATCCCGACACCCACTCGAATGGGGAGCGACTTATGAAGCCAGTTGATGCTTCTCCGCTGCCATCCTAGGCCACGCCATCTTGAGATGTCATTCGAGGTTTGTCCGACTGTGTGTGTGGGAGCACCGAGACGAGGTGGTCTGTTCTGTTCAAAAAGAACCAGTCCACAAAGGACGAATAACGAGTGCTGTTTGTGTTTAGTTTATATATTTGAAATTTTATTTATTTTCATTAAACAATTTTCCAGTTATTTTGACTTATACAATAATTTAAAGGAGAATTTAATTTAAATCAGGATTGCAATGGGATTTTAATTGGTATAATAAAATAAAGAAAAATTAAATATAACATTTAATTATTAATAATTTTTTAATGTCATACATTTTTTTACCTTGAAAAGCCAATTTTCATTATTTTCAAAACACCCCAGTTTAGTATTTACTTTAATTTTTAAAAATAGTTTATAAATTTAATTATTTAATTTTTATTAATATTTTATTTTAAAAAATTTATAAAATTAGAAATTGTATCGTTTAAAAAACGATAAACTTTAGTGATGATTGAACTTTCCATATTTGCATAGCCAAACACATCTTTGTCTATTTCCCAAAGCGAAATAACTCCATCATTATTGGAGTCTAATTTTTGAAAATGTATCTTGGGATTTGCGTTTGGTGCGACAGATTTTAGCAAATTTTCAAATTCTTCAAATTTTAGCGAATTTGAGGTATTTCCATAAATCTTGAAGATTTGAGTAATGTCATCTTGGTTTTTAGGTGGCCATAATGTTTTGTTGGTTTTCAGGCTCATTCTGTCGAAGACGCCACAATAGGAACACCAAGGATCCTTGGATGGAGATTTTCGGCATTCTCCGTCGCAGTTGCAACCGAAAAAATTGCATGTCCCGTGTTTGGAACAGTAGAAATCTTGCACCAAATTAAACCAAACCTCTGTGCAATCCGCACATAACCAGTAACCGTTGCATGAGAAGACGTGAGGACAGCACTTTCCAGAGGAAAGAGCTACAATGCAGGCCAGGAAAAGAAAAGTAATAACAAATTTTTTCATTATGACAAAAAAGAGAGAGAGCAAAAAAGAATGAGAGAGCAAGAGAGAGAAATCGAAAGAGTGAGAGAGAGCGAGAGAGAGCGAGAGAAAGAAATAGAGAGAAGGAAAGAGAGAGAGAGAGAGAGAGAGAAAGGGCGAGTGAAGGCAAGAAGACAAATCAAATTATCAATTTGAGATATCCAACTGATGTTTGGCAAGTGCTTATATACCCCAAATTTGGCTGGCAAACGCAAGTTTGCATGACATGAATTTTAACAGAAAATGATTTATTTTTGTCATTTAACCTTTAATTTCAACGATGATTTATCTGGCATTTTATTTTTGGTTTAGAGAGCAAAATTCCATCAAAATAGCATTGTTAATAGAATAAATCTAAAACAATTGTATGTACCAGTATTAATATTAAAAATAAAAATAAGTTACTTGACAACCATTAATGGGCTTCATTTCTATTAATAATCATGGTTTGATGCAAAGTGCAATTTGGTCATGGTACATTTCGGTTTAAGGGCAATTTTAGCCAAAAAAGATTGCGTGTGACATGTACATAATTGAATGACGCAAATAGATTTTGTCTACGTGGCATTGAGACTTGTCGTTTTTTGTAAATTTTTAGATCAAGATACATTTAAAATCCTATTTTTCCATTAATTTCAAAGTTAAACTCTCAATCCATATATTAGAAAACATTTGGATTTTCGTCAAAATATAATAAAATATAGAATAAATGGAAGATTAGATACAACAAATTTGAAAATTATTTATTGATCAAGTATGTTTTAAAAACAACTCAAAGTATTTATTGTTATAACGAATTGACAATTTATCATTAACAAAATTAGAGCAAATTCGATGTATTCAGTATTCAATGTATTTGAATTCATATTGCACAGCTTCACTGGTAACGTCCTTTGTGAAGAAACACTGTGCGTGGCAAATGTGACTTGGAAAAGTGTGGCATTGTTGCCAGTTCACCAATGTAAGGTCAGTGGTAGTGTGGTGGCAATACGCCACCCCCAAAGGATGGGTCAAAAAACAGACACACCTTATATATAATTTCAATCTTTTTTACCTTGATGCCATCGCGAGGCTCAATCGAACAAGTTGGCTCGTTGTGCTAGCTCTGGCGGTGAGTGAGTGCAAACAGTCAGACCGACTTGTACAAATCCACATATCAGTCTATCGCCTCGCATACTCTCTTTCTCTCTATCAGATACGTATGTTACTGCCGTTCGCTAGATGATGTAACTAGTGTAATTTAAGTAAATCAATAAACTTAATTTTTTAAAAACCGCCGTCTGCCTCTTGTAAAAACGGCGGCAAAGCCATCGAGGTCAAACCAGACTTAATTCAATGGATTATGCAAAAAATTTAAATAAAATTGAACCAGAATTGTAAATGTTTAAATTCCAAATCAAATTGATAAAGAATTCGAATATTCATGTACAAAATTTGAACCAAATCGGAATAAAATTTGAAACACAGAAAATTAAATTCGAATTGGTTAAGGATTCGAATCACAACAGTGAAAATTAGATTCGAATTGGTGGTGAATTAGAATCACAACCACGAAAGTTTGATTCAAATCGGTTAAGCACGTGCAGTGAAAGTAGCGTAACTCTCACAGTACAAAAACGTGGGTAGCATAATACCAAAAAAATGACAAAACATTAAACATAGAACATAGAACATAGGATATCAGTACCATATTATTCATTATTATATAAGAGACTTTCTAATTGAAACCGGGTATTGCTTTTATTACATGTGTTATTATAATAATTATTATAGAATGACAATTCGTTTGTTAGTTTTACGCTTAAAGCTAAGAATGGCAAAGGGTTCCATGAGCCAGAGGAGTGCTGCAATGAGCGAGAGTGTGGAGACAAACTGAAAGAGACCATCGTAGGAGCCGATTACATCGCGAAACAATCCAATCACGTAGGGCCGAAAAAGACTGGAGAAACCAACACAAAAGGCACTGACACCAAGTGCCACGGGAAGGTTGTCCAGGCCAACGTATTCCATGGTGAGCAGATTGAAGAGCACAATGATCATTCCACAGGTGAAGCCAAGCAGTATAGTGAGAATCATCATGAAACGGTAGGAATCAATCATCGAGGTGAGTAGGATGAGAAAGCCAATGATCAGAATGCAAATCGAGACAATGTGATTCTTCTTGATGATCTGCTTGTCCGCCACCCAGCCAGAGATCACTCGACCGATCAGATCGAAGAATGCAAACATGATCAAGATGAGCAGCGATTGATCGCGCGACAGGTCTTGATCAATGCCAAAGTCAAAGATCACCACTTGGTAGGTCATCCATTTTTTTAAATTATTTAAAAAAATATGTTATTCGTTACCACAAGAACTGTTTTAACAGTTAATTATTTATAAATAATTTATTTAAAAAATAAATATTCTTTTTAAAATAAAACAATTTTAATTTAACTAAATAAAACTTAACCAATTTAAAAACTATGAAATTTTTAAATTAATTTGTGAAATTTTGTTTAAGATTTCTCCAAAAACTAATGACAAGTATGATGATGGTTTTCAATAGCTTATTATATTTTAAAACAATTTTTCATTTTTACCACACTTACGTTATTAAAAGTTTTTATTCTTACTGTGTCTTACTAATTCAAATCTAATTTTTGTTGTTGTGATTTAAATTCACTACCGATTCAAATCTAATTTTCACAACTGTGATTTAAATACTTAATCAATTGGAATCTAAATTTCTAGGCTATAATATTTCAATTCAATTTTTTATATAACTTTTCAAATTCTTATTTGTCATTTTGTATGAAAAAACAATTTTTAAAAAATTTTTTGAAAAACTAAACTTTACTTTGATAATGTTTTTTAGAAACAAAACTTTTCAAAAATTACCTATGTAAATAAACAGTTGCCTTTTGTCTACGGTCCCTAATTTTAATGTGCAATTACAAACTATAAGTCTACAATT
>WURS02453003.1:0-14078 GCA_011762765.2 Rhinocypha anisoptera
CAACGTTTTCTCGCCTTGGACAGCTACGAGATCAGGCTTTCGAATTCCTTCGTTCGTTTGGAATTTACACTCGCGCTTCACGTCGAAGCCACGATCTTTAAGGCTTCGCTCCACATAGCTAACCACGGCGTCATGGCGTTTGACACTCACACCATGAGTACGGTGGCAGTGTCGGAGAATGTGATTCATCGTCTCAATGGCGTCACACCCCGCCCTGCACCTTGGTCGCGGGTTCGAGTCCCCGTCTATGGCATGGGTGTTGTTTTTCGTCCAATAGGGTTTTTTCTATCATATGAAGAGGTGCGAAATGACCGTATCCGTCGAAGCGCTCTATTAACATAAATACTAATACCATACAATTAATGAAAAAAGAATATGAGTATAAGAATTATTAAAAGCTCTGGTAACATTGAAACTTTTTCGGGCTTATTTCGACGAATTGTTGCTTTTTTTGCCTATGAAATCATTCGAACTAGTAGGCTATAACCAATTTCCGCCTAGTTTTTTAGGTATAGTTTTCATTATGAATAATTACTATAGTTTGTCATAAGCCACAAAATTACTTCTACGCCGACCGGGTTAGGCCGGAGGATAGCGGGCTCGCCGGAGATTTTTTTTGGGAGGTGGTGCGGAAAATACATTTTCGCACTTTCAGGGAAGGTGTCCCTGGGGAGTGCGGGACTCAGTATCCACTAAAAACTGTACCACCTTATTGTGCCTATTAATGAAAGGCAGCAAATAACAGCGTGCAGATGTAATACGGTCACCCCACTCCGACTCCCTCCTGCGCTGGTCTTTTCCTGGTGCATTTGGTAAAAAAAATATACTGAAACGAGCCCACCCCAATGGCCAATACTATTTAGATATTTCTTTCCTATTATATCCCCTTTCAATCAACCCCGCATATATTCGACCCCACTCTCAAGGCTCTTATCTTTTGTTTGGGCATAAAGTGTGCGTCCGTCACCCTCATTATTTAGTCTCCAGAACCGCTCATAGTCCCGGTGTCAGACGTCCTTCATGAGAGAAGGGTACAACTAAATATTTCCTATATCCGTCTGACCGTTTGAGGTGCGGGATAATTTTCCTACCCACATGAGAGGAACAAATAAGGGTAGATGGCCACCCGCTTCTCCTTGGGAATGGACTTAACGGAAACAGCGGAACATTTTTCCAGATTTACCTCCATACCGCAGCCTCTCAGGTCGTCAATGTCGGTATTCTGGAGGGACTCCAGACCTACTTTTGGCAGAAGCCAGCAGTATAAGGCGAAATCAAGGGCGTTTTGGTTGTCCCCAGATATTCTGACACATATGTCCGCAGGGTTCTTGGCTAGTAGTTCGTCCGTGACAAGGGAGGGGGAGAGGGGATCCCCCTTGCCTCACACCTCTGGAGGGTTGGATCCACTCGGAGACCCAACCGCGGCCCACGAATCGTATCCTGCTCAGCTCTTAGCCGTAGGACTAACATTCCATTATTTCGGTCGGCAGCCTCCCTTCGCCCCATCGCCCACAAGATAGCACCGGTAGACACAAAGAGTCGAACGCCTTGGCGACTTCGACCGAAGCAGGAAACATCGGCCGAGCCTCTGCTCTCTAGACCCTGAGGATGAGGTCCAAGAGGAAGATGTTTTCTTGAGCAGCCATATGTAGAGCCAAACGCTCTCTACCGGGGGTCGATTTAGACCACCCAAAGACGGCTGGCCAGCACTTTGTGAAAAAATCCTGGAGGTATGGATGAGACGGCGATGGGCCTGAAGTCTCCCGGGAGTGAAGACTTTTTTTCTCGGTGTGAATACCGTTGTTAGCCTCTAGTCCAAAGGTTGCGCGTTCGAATCCTACCCACGGAATGACTGTTTTGTTTATATAATAAGGTTTTTAATTACTTCGATTTTAAGAGGCGTTAAACGGCAATATCCTTTGACTCACTCTGCGAATATAAATACTTCTACCATAGTTTCGACTCTCGTATCGATTAATTTCATCAGTCGCCTAATCTTTAAGCTTTTACTTTGAAATCCGCCATTGCATTCATGATTAAGTCATTTCTCATTCCTATGAAGGGCGGATTAGACTGGTGGTTAGTGTGACCCCCTAGTAACGTAGTTGGCGGGTTCGACTCTCGCTTATAGCAAAGGTATTCTCAAATTTCAAATGTCGAAAATGTTTAAGTGTAAAATAGGAACAAAGGTCCTTATGTCGGGATAATAAAGACAATATTATCATTATGTCTAATAATGTCGTTCCTGGTCATTTCAAATCTTTCATCAAATTACTCACTTCAATAATTTAGTAGCGCCAACGTTTTTACGGGCGGGCGCCGAAGATTTTTTTCATTCGACTTTCATTGCAGGCCGTATTTTGATTTTTAGCCACTGGAAAAAATGACTTTTTAGAATTTGGCGATATTTCATGCCAGTATGATTTGTCATCAATGAAAGGAAACATTTTGCCTCTTCGTTTTCTCATCAAGAATGCACCGGATCGAATGTGATGATTTGGATTTTGTCAAGTCTTCTCACTAGGGCATGTTTCGTAAAAAGCCGTCGTTTCAAGCAAAGACCGACGAACCAACGCGAGGAAGTGGCACACGTAGTACCTATGCGCCGTTTCTGGTCAAGACACGGTCGGAATTTTTGCTTTGTTTCCCAACAAAGGTGGCGGAGTGGGGCGAGGAGACCTTATTTCACCGCAGACCCGGCGATGCCTGATTTTTTTTGTTTCCCTTCCCTCCTTGCCTACCGCCCTCTATAAAGGAGTCAAGTTACGACTCGACGAGGGGAGGTGGTTTTCGCACACGTGGGCGGCAATAAACGGTTAAAGAGTGGACGCCCGGTCTCCCCTTTTCTGCCCCCTGAAAACGTAAAATATTACCCTGGCAACGAATGCGAAGTTCGTCCCTTTTTTTTAGCCATGCGAGCACACAAAGTCTCCGCCGCCACCGACACCACCCCCTCCTCCCACCACCCACTCGTTGAATCGGGAATAATTAATCGCTGCGCAACCATTGTCCCCCTCACTCTACGGGTTACTTTTTTCTCTATAAGTTTTCTCTGTCTCTTACTCAGCGGATGCTGACGTAATAGAAACACCCATTCGGTTAAATTCCCAAGAAAATATTCCCGCCCCGATAAATCCGCGTCGGTATCCATCTTGGAGTGATATTTCTCGCGGAGAATATGATGCCGTCGAACACGAAAAAAATTCGTTCGTCTCCGGCATTTGGGTGCAGCTACTCTTGAGGCTCTGTTTTTTTTTATGTGAGATGCGATGCAAACCAGTGTAGTTGCGTGATAAAATGTTCTCACAACGATGAATTATCCTGGTAAGAGCACGCTTCGCCGACCGCAAAAAAAGCTTGCAGACCGTGAGAATCGGTTAAGTCATGTCCTAAATATTACGGTGACGAACGCCATTCTCTGGTTTTACTGCTTAAAAGATTATTTTAAAAAATGATACTTTATGATTAGATTTCTTGCAGAGGGATGAAAGGTACATTGTTTGTTTTAGCTTCAAAATCCACTTTTTTTATTTACCTTTTACAGACTTCCATGACTTTTACGAATTTTGTGCAGTGAAAACTGGGTCAGCTGATCAGTTTTGTTTTTGGATTAAAGCATTATAACCTCTAGTTCATTGATTTCATTTGGAGAAGCGTGCACGCAACAGTAAACCTTCTGAACAAAGGGAGTGCTTCCCTTTCTCCAAACGGTGGAGCTAATGGAATCCTTTGTTGGTTGAAATGGTTTAATTATAGCGCAGATCGAAATGCAACATCATTTCAAGATAAAAATTTCTAAGTGTTAAAAGTTGTGGACGAGTGATATTTTTATTTGGTCGCTGAAAGGCTTTAGGTTATGACCTACTAGGAAGCACGGAGGCCAAAGGCTGTATTCATTGAGGGCATGATTTGACATTCTTTTCATTACGGGTGCTCCGCTTTAACATTGAAACTCCTGGAACGTTCGCACGTATTCGGTTATATGGTAAATAGAGTTTAACGTTTAGTTTTTTTTGTGCATAGTATTTACATTAGCATTCTATTTTAAAAATTATTTTTACATTGCGAAAACTTGGATGGAAATCTTTAAACTTGCTCTCATCATCATCGGAGGGTATCAATACGAAGGCTTGTTGTAGCTCTCCAAGAATCCAAACATCCACTTTTCAGCCTCTTCACACCCCTGTAGTTTCTAACTCTGACATTCTCCATCAATCCGTCTCAAAAGCACCCTTGGTCCACCTATATAGTTTATCATTCCTCAAGACCCTCTCCAATTAGGTTTTAACTATCATTTCTCATTATATACTCTGTTACTATTAGTAGTACTTTTTGTTTATAGGGTTCTTCGACTGCTATGGTCTTTTCGAACCTCTTTAAGTCATAGAAAAAATCCATCTGGACAAACACAACACCCATTCCCTCGGCAGGACTCAAACTAGCAACCTTTGGGCACGCTACCCACCAGGCTAACCCGGTTGGATACAATATTGCTTCCCATGACTCTAAGAAACACACACTTTGTCATCCCACATAAAATGATTTAATGACGACCCATCATGTGTACATACTCTATGTCTGAGTATGTGCACCAGATGATGACGCTACGCGTCGAAACCTGTGTCGTCATTAAATTCTTTTATGTGAAATTACAAAGTGTTATGTTTCTTGGAGCCATGAATCAGTTCCATAAGTTACGCCTGAAACCATTTCTTCTATTACTTTCCATCTTCTAATGAGCACACTAATATTCCTTTTCAAGACTTCGGAATAAACCTTCTTTGGTTTTTCCCTAATAGTTACCACAATTAGGAGACGAAAAAAGTCGGACGGAGCTCAATCACCTATACTCTCCTATTATTATCTCTCCTACGGATTACTCTCCTACGCTTTCAATGCGAAGAAAGATTTTTCTGTCGCATCTCCCGAGCTATCCTGTCACCTGCCAGCACCTTCATGACTTCAGTAGCTCCTAACTCGGACGTTTTCTATTATCTGTTTCTTATATGCCATCCTTGGCCTACCTCTAGGGTTTTTCCTTCGGTCCCTTCCAATACGCTATTTCCTGAACTTTAATGTCCTAGCCGACCGGCAAGGACTTCAGTCCGCTGCTGATTTTAAGGATGGCCATCTGCTCATGATAAGCTTACACTTGGAGCCATACAGTGTAGACACCAAGATAGTCAACAAGGATAACTGTTTGGCAATAGACGCGAATAATAAAATATTGGGAGTCTTTTCTTTTGGGAAATTCCTTTTTGTAAATTATCTCCTACTAAGCATAGGTTCGTGTGGACAAATCCAGTTTCCACCTAAATAGTTTGCAGATATTTTTAGTCTTTGAGTAACTCCAGATTTGTCTTCTAGTATATTTAATTTAATTATTTTAAGAAGTCACTTGATTGACACTGACGATATAAGTGCATGTTTTTAATATTAGTCATCTTCTTAAAAGATTTTATTTTTTTAATGAACCAATGTGTAAAAAAATAAAAAGCGAGCCTTTTTCATTTTTTCAGTATTCATTTGAATAACAGCATGTGTTGTTTTTTGTTTATAGGGTGCTTCGAGGATATGTTCATTTCGTACGTCTTTAATTCGAAGAGAAACCTTTTTAGACACCACAACAACCATGCCCTTGGAGAACTTGAATTCGCGACCTTTGGTTTGACGAGCGACCTCCAGGCTAAACCGGCCGGCGGTGATAATATCGTACTTCACTTAGGTATAATATTAATTTTCTTATTAAGAGTTAGTTTTTAGTTTATTTAAATTTACACACTTATTCACGGAATCATTTCCGGTGAATTATTGCCGACTGCTCTTCAGTAATATATCACATAATTTGTAGTTATTACAGGAAAACTTTCACCAAATTACGAGTCTTCTCTAACGTACTTTTCACGTTCAAATGCAATGAATATATTTCGACAACTTGACACTTCATAGTATTTCACCTTACCTGGTATTCATTCACCTGCTGCCCACTATTGGATCAACCTACCTTAAAGGAAAAAAATCAAATTTTTTTTAGATTTTTTCACGTTTCTCCATCTATAACAGCACGATTTTCGAACAGGCTCAAAAGTTCGAGTGAAAAAAGTTATTGAATCGCAATCGGATATTGCTACCAAAGTTTTTTTTCCAGTTTGGAACGTAATTTTAAAAATGGACCCTTGGCTATCCAATCACCGCACACTCTCTAAGACCAACTGCCTTGGGCTGTTTGCATGCGAAACGCGATTTTGGAAGCAACTGAACTGCAAAATGCAGTTACCGCAAAAAGAAGGAAGATTGCAAAAGTCATTCCTCATGTACAATGAAAGTTGGTAAAATGCTATGATTATTTATTTTAACTATTTTTACTCTAGCACTACTACTGTATTTAGTGTCTTACCTTTGAAATTAAATGACATGCTAGATGATTCTACTTAAAGACAATCTGTGGACGAATTATGAAAACTCTAAAGTTTCAGAAAGGTAATCGAAATCTCTCGGGCATATTCACTGCTACAAAACCCAAAAAAATGGATTAGAATAAAAAAAGTAGTATTCTTATTATAAAAATTTGTGTTTGTAACCAACATAAGAAGGTCGTTAGTTCAAAATGTCATAAATATAATGAATTAATGGCTGACTATACGCCGGTTTTCATCTGTTAAAATATTAATTTCGATATAACACAAATAAATAGTTGTGCTACAAGTATATTGTAAGATGCACTTAGGTGTACATCTAGGGTTTATAGGAGTGAGTCTTTAATTGCAACATAAATTTACCCGTAGTGTGTAACTCTTGTGTACTATTTGACTGCCCCATTAGATTTCCGAGTAGATTTGAATTACAGAGAGCATTCATGAGAATATGTTAGTTATATGGAGCGAGTGTTTGGTTGTGGTGATCAGCTTCGTCCCTACTGCACCGTCCGTGAATTAACTCCAACGCCATGCGATGCGGTAAATTACGATTCACACGTCGGTGAGGACGAGGGTGACCCTTCGTAGGTTCGTTTATGAACCGTGACTTCTAGGGGAAAGGGAAAAATCAAATTGCCGTAGCAGTCACGGGTAAGGTGCGCTAGAGCGCTCTACAAAATGGCTTTAACGGATGCAGACGAAGTACTTTAGGCGTTTACTTTAGTGAAAATGAACAAGTCGAAGGACTTCTAAAATACTACCACTTTTCCGAGCATAAGAAATATAGAATGGTCTTTGAATAGTAATTTGAATTTTAACATATTCAGTATTTAACGGTTCAGCATTCAACTAATTCAATATTTAACGGACTTCAGAACTCATTATAGAAGAATATTAAAAATTTTTGAAATATTTTGGTGCAAATCAAGTCCTTATGTATTTATTTATAGTGGGTTACAAAGTTTTACGTTTAAAGTACTGTTCTCCCAATATTTTAAAAAAATATGAATTTTGCCTTGTAGTAAATAATAAATTCTAGATATACTACTCTTTTTCATGTTTCATATGACGTTAGATTAGACATGAGAGGGGAGAAGAAACGGCTTCTATATTTGGCCATCTTTGGTTTCAGCTGGTACGATTTATGTTAATTGCAGAATTGGGATGTGAAGGATGCCGTGATGACCTGCTCAGCAAGTTTTATAGTGACCATATGTTGTTAAATTATGGTAAAGGATTTCGTGCAACATTGCGGAGTGATTACATTTCATTCAGCAAAATGATTTCACAGTTATCGCATTATGTTTCGCAAGAAATAGTTATTCAATTGAAGCTTATTAGTTTTATTAAAATTTTTATTTTCGTCTCTTGTTGAGAGGAAGTTTTGAATGCATCCTCCGCATAGTGACACTCATTTGAGCCGGATTGGGAATAATACTTCCGTTTTAATCAAAAACATATTGTTGAATTTTGTAATTACTATTAATGTAGATACGACTTTAAAACAGCATTCGCGCGATATTTCAAGGAGAGATGAACTTATATTCACGAATCGGCCATAAGAATGAATAAGCATATAGAGGGAAGGGAAAAACTGGGCCTTAATTATCTTAAATTTTCTGACAGTTTTAGAGCATGCTCTACGGCAACATTATGTTAAAGTTTTCGGCAATGTCTAATCATTTGTCCAATTTCTGGATTGAGATGAATACAATGAACTAATTGTGTGCCATAAATTACCAGTTGTTCAGTATTTGTCTTAGATTTTTGCAATCCGTTTAAAATTCATTCTCTAATATTTTTATCGAAAGGCCATTCTCCTTAGAATTTTCCTTATTTTTCTTTCACAAAAAGCATTTATATTTTATCGATTACGAAATGTGATAATTTTTTCATCAAATATGAATTTCGTCTAATATAGCCTTTCTAAATAACTAGATATGCGTCAATGTGTTCATTAAGTGACTTGTACCATTCAAAGTGATCTTACTTATCAACGGTCGTAATTTCATGGAAATACCCTCATCTTAGGATGAATATAAACCCAAACGAGCTAACTACACCCTAGGCGAAGAATAGAAACATCATTGGAGTAAAATACGACTAATGATTCCTTGCACACTTATTTAATTATTTTTGCAAAGGAAATTCATCGTTAAAGAGTGAAATCTTCTTTCAAATTTAGTAAATCCTTCTAACTATGAAGGTACGTATGTTACGCTACATTATACGCAAGTCCGTAACAATGTGATGCATGACGCGATACTTCTTCAGTGTCATCCATTCTACATTTTTTCATTTTATATTCCACAGATTGTTGACGACGTTCACTCGCTGCAAAACAAACTCACATGTAGTAATTTATATAAACCTTGTTCTGGTGTTTTTTTTTATGATCCCACCGCAGTCAAAACGGGATAAGCGTCAAGGATGAGTCTTGGAGAGCACCACAACCTTGATTCGCCATGCTGCGGATCAAACTTGTAGCTGCTTCGAAATTTCCCTCTGAGACTCGGTGAAAAAGGGTTTAATAGAGTACGCTCTCGCCGAAAGTTTAAATTGGAAAGAACTTTTAAGAGAACAATGCGAAGTGGAATTTTATTATTCTAAACCTGACCTAGAAAACTCGTCAGCTCGTCGAAAAATGTCTAGAATTTGCCATAAATTATTATTTCAAAGATAGAAACAATAAAGATCTCACCCTGGAGGCAGGTACGAGGTGCACATTTTTTTCGGATTTTTGGAACTTCATAATAGAATATTCGCTAAAAAGTGCATTCATTGGCGCAATGGATAAACTGAAACTTTGTTCGGATTAAATAGGGGTCGGCATCTCGTTCAAATTTTGTTCTGGGATGCGAATAACATCTTGTTCGCAAAGCGTGACTTAAGTCCATAACTTAGCGTGGCCATATAAATTTGTTGGATTTCGTAGGCTGAATTTATATTGATGCATACATTATGTCCCTCTTTAAGGAATACAGGTCATCGTCAAATGCGTATCTCATTTTGAATTTGGATCGGTCAATAATATTTTCAAAATCTATCAAAACTATTACAGTTAATTTAGTTCAAGATTTACAAACGTTCGAAGCGAGTACCCAGATCGACTCTTTTCTAACCGTCTTCATCATCAATTACAAATTTACGCTGAGATCAGTTCCAAGAAACTAAAATCGTTTCAATAATATTCCTCGTGTAGGTTAGATATGTCAAAGAATCTTCTGCTCATAACTTTCTTGAGCTGTAATTTAGCTAATCTTCTTGCTCCGCCTTTCGGTTGAAAGTAAGTGATATTGATTTAAATATTTTTTTTTAAATATTACTCAGGGTTTTTTAGTTTGTTGACTAAATGAGAAACACGTGAACATAAATATCTGAACTTTTGGAGAAAAACAAGTTTTTCTTCCTTCTCATATCGGAGGAAGAATGGAAAAATATATCTTCGACCGGGTTATCCTGGAGGTAGCGCGATCGCCGCTAACCCGAAGGTCACGGGTTCGACTCCCATCCAGGGCATGGGTGTTGTGTTTATACAATATGGTTTTTTCGATTATTTGAAGAGATGCGAAATGATCATAGTCGTGGATGCACCCTACAAACAAAAATACTCCTACTACTACCGGAAAAATATATCGTTAACTTTGAAATTCATTTAAAAATCTTTGTTTCAACTTTCACCAACAAGCTCATAGCCCATTGCAACGCAATGGAGTATACAGCGAAAAACAGTCAGTGAATATTGTTGTACCGAGTAAATATTTGACTAATCGTAAAACCTTTGGCTTTAATGTTGACAGTAGTGTCATCTACGATGAGAAACATTTATTTAACAGTTGAATAATATTTTGACTAATCTTTCTAAGGAATAATTATTTGTGATCAAATAACGTCAACGAAAAATAAAATTCTATTCTATTTGACTACCAAAAATATATTTTAAAAGACATTTTAAAATAAAATATCTTTTGTATGCGGTGTCATCCATGTACAAGGAGTACATCAATGAAATTCTGAATTTAAACTTTAATTTAAAATTATTTTCCATATGTGATACCTCCACGTCGACATCAATTATGTATTCACGTTATTTTTCTTTTCGAATGACTATTCCAATTTGCGTCAAAATATTAGAGTATGAGTCGCTTTCACTCACATACCTAGTTCAGTAGATTACAATTATTGAGTTGGCGTATGAGCAACTGTCTCTTCTTTGCATTTTTGAAATGTTGGAGCTTTCTTAGAATTTAAGTGGTTGTTCTTTTTCAAGTGTGGTCACTCAAGTCACTGATTAATTGTTTCCATTACATAAAATAATTGCCCTGTGTTTGGTACCGATTGCTGCTGGATGAAAATATCTCTCTTTACACTGACATTTGGAGATAAAATGAAAACTTAGATATTTTAAGGAATGTCTCAGACGTAAAAATGTTATCAAATTGTTAACAGGTTTCTTTCTTCAATCAATTTGATCGTGCAATGCGCAATCCCTTTCAAAGACGTACATTTGTTTTTAAAGTTCTTATGTAATGATTAAATTTCATATCCATTATTCGCGCTTTCGGCCGTGAAACGAGGAATAAAATGCTCTAAAATATGAGTTGTCACCATTTCCTAATGTTGGCGTTAGTTCCATTGGAGCTTTAGAGTAATAAATGGTCTTAAGGCAAACCTATCTCAAAAGAAATAATGTTTTTCATTTCTCTTGGTACGTGTATATACGCCTATCTCTTGATACGTCTACAAATGTGTATTCTGATGAATGTAATAATTTTTTATTGAGAATTATTCCACATTCATTCCATGCTCGCTAGAATGAAATTAATCGTATATATTAATCTCATATTTTCATAATGGTATTTGGAAATGAAATACCGTTAGTTTCTAATATAATCTATTAGTTACTTGGCAAATAATAAGCTTTGGAATGCAATGAAATAGTTATACGAAAATATAAATCTAAATAATTCTATATCAGAGTTTTTCAGTTGATAGCGTACAACGTGTAACGTCAATATACCCAGTACTAGAGTTCATTTTCCATGTTTCATTGGTTATTTTTATAACCTAGTATTTAAAAAATATTCGTCATCTTCCTATCAGCTTACTACATGAATGCGTCCATGCTTCGCAATGCTTTATATATATATATATAGATATATATATATCGTATATGTTACTTCTCGGACACAGAAAGATATGTGAATTTGTTGTCTCGAGGGATTTGGCCAATTACAACTGTGGTATATTTTTTCCGTGAAATATACTATTCCCTAGTGTTCGTCTTATATGTTTTCCTATCCTGTTTTTCCCAATTCCTATCCCAAATAATATATATATATGGATCGCAAAGTTTTTAAATTCCGTTTCCTAGTGGGATTCAATTAAGTCTCGGCCTTAACCATATCCCAAATAATGATTCAGAGACGGCCTATGCTTGAGGAGTGTTCGGTAACTGAACTGTGGATCAACATTCAGATCCGCAGAGTGAAGCCCTCCCCCGGCTCATCTCATCTCATTCTCCTATGATTGGTGGTGTGATCTTCATGCCCCAAGAAGACGACCACCACCCTGATTCGTTAATATTCACCCGCCGTAGGGTGTCGTTTGAGGCGATCTCCGTCCTCTCGCTTCCCCCACCCCCCACCCCCGGCCTTCGAGTTTAGTCACTGCGCGGCAGATGCAACTAATCCCGAGGATAAGCGAACCATCTCCTCCCCTAGGCGACATCCGAGAAGTGATGGTACACGAGCCGACAATTTACGAATGTATCAGCTGATTTCCTGCGGTGTTGGCTCATATAGGCCGACAACGTATCTAACCAGCAATGGGAAACCTAGAGACGACGTATGAGGCGTGCTCAATTATACTAAAGCGGGTAATTTTATTGAACTTCTTCCCTCTCCACGTTATAGATATATACTATGCAAGTAAATATTCTTTATATGAAAGAATCACAACCCACCAAAGGAGTTCTCAGACCGCTGAATAATTTTCTTAATGAAGCACAATTCCAAGTGCATCTTTACAAAGAGAGGGAGAAAATATATGGGATGGGCACATTTCCGAGATGAATATTTAATTACCGGAAGGCACGCAGAGAGAAAATTTAAAATAACACACCCAGTTATATATGAAAGAGACGAGGACAAATACTTAAAGGTGATTATATAAAAATATGAATGAGGGAACTGGAGGGGATGAAAGAATTACTTGAGACAAAGCCGCGTTTAATGAGGTTCCCGAATCGTTAATTTCAAGCTAGTGACTCATGATGAAGAAGATAGGATGCATGATCAAAATTTTTTTAATAGTATGGATTTTTTTGACTCTGCAAAGTTAGTTTTAATAGTGAAAACAGTTAAGGTCATATTATTTTATTACATTCCAAAAATGTGATCATTCATTTCCCTAGAAATGCCATATTTTAGAATTCATTAAACATCATATGTTTCAAGACCATGCCAATGCAAAAATCGTTAAATGACATCGTCTATTTACGCTAATTATACGCTAATACCAATTTTATGTTAAAATTTAGGTATCAAGGAGTAAATTGTTTTTTTTAGACGTCGTCCTCATCACCATTTTAGCCCCCTTTTCAAAGAAAACCAGCGCACTTTCCAATGACGGAAAATAGTATCGAGTAAATGCGATATCTCTGCATGCCTACCGGGTCTGCACCGCGTTCGTCAACTTTTTGTGACAACAGTTTCGTCGGCATTCCAGCTGGCGTCTTCAGGTCGAAGGCGCCACCACGCCGCGGAAATCTACGCACGAACAAGTAGATGCGATATTTCTATATTTTAAGAAGGCATTCTCAGCAATGTCCCACAATAAACTATTGAAAAAAACAGAATTTACGGAAAAACCTTTATGGAAAAATATTATAAAAACAATATCAGTTGGTTGGGAGAAAATGATAACCCAGGTAATGAAATGTAAAACGCCTCTAATATATCTTCCGGTGTTTCTCAAGGAAGTGTCATTGGCCCCCTTTATTCTCTCATGTATTACCATAGGTATGACCGATATCGATGATTATTTAACAGCAAGCCCCTATGGTTGAAATTTGAAATGCTCACTAAATACTTCAATGGCTCCGTACAGCATGGGAAAACTCCTCCATCGTCGGGACATGAATAAGGTTCCCCTTTGTTAAGTTTCGCGGTCTCGTGCTTGCTTCGTGGAACTGTTCCATCATGGAAGAGAAGAAGACAAACTTTGTAGATTCAACTCAATATATTTATTCACTCACGACCATGGTTCGATACATTGTACGATCTTCAGATCTGATTATGATACAATTTATCTAAGCCATTGTCGTGTGAATAAATATATTTAGTGGAATCTACAAAGTTTGTGTCCTTCTATTCCATGGGTTCTCCTTTGTTATATGCAATATTAAACACAGACAAACACCAATATCGCATAAGAATGTATTGTATCCAGTTTTTAGCATATAAATGAAGCATGCCCAAAAGAGACATTTACCGTCAACTCTAAAGGAATAATACCCCTAAAAATATTAGATATCATCGAGCTGTCATTGGCAGGCGGCTGGTGCCAGTTCGTCGACAATGGGTTTTCTTCGAGAAATGGTTAAGGCCGAGACTTTGTGGAAATCCATGTTGATAACAACAGAAATAAAACTTTGCGTTC
>WURS02453014.1:0-14076 GCA_011762765.2 Rhinocypha anisoptera
CTTGATAAACTCTCATTTCTCATTTTCACTTCTTTTACGCCTTACTCTCATTCTATTCTTCACTCTCCCTATGTAAACGTTTTCGTCGATTTATATTAAAATAATAAAATAAATTAGAATCGAATATAAATCAAATACCATTGTATATAATTCTTTCTTTTCTCTCTCACTCTCTACCCAAAACTCACCGATAGTTTCCATTGATTGCAAGTCGATTCTTCGCTCTAACATAGACAATCTTCGAATCCAAAACAATCACAATACAATTATAGAGTGAGCCATTCTTCAACACAGGCATTCCCAAGTGAATCAAGATGCCCTTGTAACCCTTCTTGATCACCTCTGCCACCACTTGCCACGAGTGAAAGTGAGTGTCCACTTCGTAGAAGGCATCCTCACATCCATAGCCGGTGACCTCAAGTTCGGGTCCAATTCGAATCGAGGCTCCTTTTTCGATCGACTTATCGATGGATTCAAGAATTTGTTTTAAATTAGAGTCAAAATCTAGAGCAAATTGATTGAGAGTGCAGATTGCGATGCCTAACTTGCCAAAGAGTGGATTACGCGTCGTTTCGGATATTTCCATTTTTGTAAGTCATAAAAATTTTCGTTTTTTACACTATTTAAACAAATATAAATTTAGGTATTCAGTAAGTAAAAATATAAATAAATAAAAAATACCTTACCAAAAGACAAAATCAAAGACAAATCGGACAACCAAAGAAGATAGCACAATTTCACTACACTGAAAGATATTAGATTTTTCTTCTGATAATAATAAAAATAATGATAAAAAAGAGATTAGGATGCGAAATTGGTAGTGATGAAAAAATGTAGAGAGAAAGCATGTGCTCAGCTGATTTGTTATTGTTTGTGTGTATGTGTGAATGCTGAACAGAAGAAAATCGAGTGATGAACGACCGATACTATCGATAGTGTATTTTAAATTTTAAAAAAACGCGCAAAAGTTTACCAATCAAAACTAAACAAAATTAATTTTTGTTGTATTTGAATAAATAATATAATTTTATATTAAAAATTAAAACCAAAACAAAAAAGACAATTTATGACGAAAACGCAATTTTGGTGTGTTCAGCCAAAATAGAATGTTTAGCTTTAAATAGGGATCGCAGGAAAAGCCAACCCTGTGTATTTACATAAGAGAGTTTCTGAGAAGTTTCTTGCTAAAAAGCACTATCAATGTGACGTTATTCTAAAAACTTTTTGTCAGAGTTGACGTTTCTTGCGATCCCTACTTTAAAAATATTTTAAAATACGAAATTCAATTAAGCAAAACCCAAATAATAGTTTTTATTTTACCCTTTTTGAGGTAGGTACAGGAAGATACTCTTTCTCGTTGAGTGCGTCTGGTTCAATGTATTTAAAGTAAGCCAAAAAACGAGCCTAGAGATTTACAAGTTGGACTCAGCAAATGAAAATATATTTTGGAGTCTGCGTCTCTGCTTTGCCCTGCCTTCAAAATACATTTTGGAAGAAGAGACCACATGTATGCGTATGTTTTGCTCTCACTGGCCTACCTCCTAAATATATTTTTGAGGTGTTTCACCCTCGTCTCCTTATTGGTGTACCTCCTAAATCTATTTTGAAGAAGAGTACTGCAGGTTTAAATACTTTTTCATCTCACTGACACTTACCTCCTAAATATATTGTATTGTAAATAAAGTTGATCGACAAAAGGCGAGCAATTCAGTACTAAACGTCGGGATACGGAATAAATTACCTTAGTCAGACTTTTTATATAAAATTTGATTTTAATATTACAAACAAAAAAACTTTTTCCGCACCGCACTTTAGAAGCCGGTGGGAATCAACATCTCTCGTCCGGACACGACAAATAACAATAATAAAATAAGTAAATAAATATTTCGAAAAATTTAAATAAATAAATTACATTAGTCAGACTTTTTATATAAAATTTGATTTTAATATTACAAAAAACTTTTAAATAAGGAGACTTTTTCCGCACCGCACTTTAGAAGCTGGTGGGAATCAACATCTCTCGTCCGGACACGAGTTCGACATCCGGTCGAAAGATGGGAAGTCTTGGCCAACGGGTGCCGGTGAGTCGGACCATTTCCTGCCAGAAGGTGTCCAAATCACCGGGAAAGATGAATTCGAGCACCATAGGCGGACCTTGGTCTTGCCCACGGGGGTTGAACACGATGGTATGCTGGTCCATCTTGATCAACGACTGAACCGATCCTAGTGGAACCAGATAGTACTGGTCCCGACCGGATCGGCCCCATTGGTTGCATATGTTACGCCGGATTAGCGTAACAAATTGACTGTCGGCTTGAAGCTCGACATGATACCCACTGGGTAAGTGGACCACTTCAAATGAGTGGGTCACTCCCAGTGGGAGATAGCTTAAAGATAATGGATTAAAATTCTCCATTTGTTGCTATGGAGAATTGTAATCCAGTCGTGATCAATAGACCTCTTTAAATAGACATTAAACAATACGTCGGCATTTTTATTGTTATAACATCTTAATTAAATTTTAAATTATCTATTAACTTGGCTCAACAATGACCTGTGGTATATTGTTGTAGTTATTGTTTTTAGTTAATTAATTTACTTTTTATCAGTAATTTATTTAAAATTTTCCCTTTATAAGAAATTTCTTACTTGAACACTTGTACGTCACTTCCGTTTCAGAAAATTGTTTGTATTTGGCGAAAAAAATATATTGGTGCAATAGAAAATACGGTTGGCAAATTGAAAGTTGGAAATTTTTGGTTGTGTTTTTTGTATACTCTTAGAAACTATTTTGTGGCTTGAAAACTTAATCTTTTTAGATTTTATTTATTTTTTTATTAAAAAATTTAACTAATTTTTAAGAACTATTTAAAAATTCAGAATTTTTTGTTAAGGGCTTCATATTGTTAAAAATTGTCAAAAAATGCCTTGGGTCGAAAGTGACCTCTCAAACCCAACCGAGTGTTAATAAAAAAATATAATTATATGTTTTAATTAAAATTGTATAAAAATATAGCGTATAAGCAATAGCGAAAAATGTTTATTTCAGAAGGTAGCTTTATTTTATATGTTTTATATCTTTTAAAAGCTTATTAACTAAAAAGTTGACTTTTTAGCTGCAGGAGACTAGCTTTTCATGTTAAAGGTCAAAGCTGTGTTGGGCATATTATCTTCTTTATTCTCTCTCTCTCTCTCTCTCAAAAGTTTAACTACAAATTTTTGAAAATGTGAGTGATAAGATGACCAAAAAACTTTTTGCTTAACTTTTCTGACCTCAAGGACACAAAGTAAACTTTACTCTCTTTACACTGTTGAGAGAGAGAGAAGAAGGGGGAGAGAGAATAAAGAAGATGATATGCCCAATACGACTTTGATCTTTAACCTTTAACATGAAAGGCTAGTCTCACGCAGTTAAAAAGTCTACTTTTTAGCTATTAAGCTTTTAACAGATTAAAAAAAGAAAAACTATTAGAAAATAACTTCCTGCCTGTACAAATCAGCATGTGACTACTTTATCATTAAATGTTGCTAACTTACACGAATTAGGGTTGAAACCAACACAGTATAAATACCAAAGAAACCATGTTCATTCCTTAGCACTTCTTCACACATTTTGACAAGTGTCAATTTGAGACTGTGTTCACGTGACTTACTCGTGCTACCTCTTCTTTGGGAACGTTATGGCTCAGGCTAGTTTGACTCGGTCTAAGTTCCAGAAGCACCCGAAGCTGATTGTGGATAATCTTGACTACTGTCTTCGAGGAAAATCAAATGAAGCGCTTCATTGGAGCTGTGCAATCAAGGGATGTCCTGCCACGGCACGAACCAATCTTGATATGAAGAACTTTGTTCTTCGTCGTCCTCACAACCACACCCAGCGTGAGCTAAAGCTTCTTGCCAACGAGTTTCGCAACGAAATGAAACATTTGGCAAGGACTACCAACGATACACCGTTGCTGATCTACACGACCGTAATGGCGAAAGTTCCAGAATTGGTGATACCAATGATTGAACACAAAGATACTTGTCTCAGAGACATTCGAAGACAGAGACAAAAGGTATTTCTATTCTTATTTTATTTTCTTTTCGAATTTCGATTAATTAATTAACTGTAAATATAGAAATTTCGCCAGCCGGCATCACTTTTTCTTGGAGATAACAGTTCAAGGTTGGGAGGAGAGAAGAAATGAATGGCGATGTGAGAGATTAGACATTTTTAATTTTCGATAACTAGCAATAAAACCAAGATAAGACGAAGGGAATTTTAAATTTTTGTATATTTTAAATGTTTATTTACGGAAAAAAGATAAAATTTCATTGAAAGATGTTTTACAAAAATTCACTTTTGTATACAACTTGTTTCAGCCTTTAGAGTAGGACAGTGTTAATAATCAGATCCAAGATTGTTAAAATGGCACATATTGTAACAGACATAAAACAGTGGAAACATAATCCGAGCAATCCAGTCAATGTTTGAAGTATAACTCGAGACTTCATCACTATCCATAGAAGGCCAAATAATCTCCTTTTGACTGGAGGAATCTTTAACTTCAAAATGCTGGCATCGAGACAAAATCACGGTGAGTTTAAAGGCCAGAAGGACAAAGACAAAAGTGACAATCAAATAAAATTGAATTGAGGTAAGGTAAGAAATTTTAGGCAAATCTATTTGATTGTAGAAATAGACGAGTCCTGCTATAGATACCAGATGAATGACGATCCGAGTCAATCGGTCTTCGCGGTGATGTAGCCAAAATGAAATGAAAGAAAGCATGGCAAGTAGAAAAACGGGTAGATAGATTCGTGTGATTTGGTACCCGTAGGAACGAACAAATTCGATCTCTGCCACCAAACGACTGTAGTTTCCTGTAGTGAGAGTTTCTAATTTTTTGGTTTGGTGTGAACCTTGAATGCGAAATTGAGGTAATTCGAGTGTGGGTGAGATACCGAGCGAATTGGAGCCCCAGTTGTAGTTGATATCGCTTGTGGAATAGCCGTCTGAAAAGTGGATTTTATTAGAGGTTTTTTCACCCGAAAGAGAAAACGATTTTTACACTTACAGCTTTCAAACTCTAGACTACACAACTGTCGATCCGCAGGATAGTACTGAAGGTTCATTGGGCACGAAGCGGTTACTTTAACTCTGAGACAAAAGTTTAAAGTTAAAAATATTAATGAATAATATTAAAAATTTTGTGATTTTCGGTGTTCAATGTTGTCATTTTTTGTTTTAGTCACACTTTGCCACTGTATCAGTTTTGCTACTTCCACGGTTCTTATAAGCTATAATTATAATTAAGGTTATCACTCGATTCGAATCTAACATTTATTATTGTGATTCGAATTATCACCCAATTCGAATCTTACTCTCATTGTTGTGATTAAAATTGATTAATAATTCGAACCCAGTTTTACCCGAACTCGAACCCAGTACTCGGTACGTCAAGACAATTTGTCACATATACTTTATTATTATTAGTCAAGTATTTTTTTATTGGTCGCTCTTTTCGCTTTGTGACTCTAGATGGCATCTCAAATGTTTTGGAGCATGTGTGTGTGTAGAAATACACACAATAGAATTTTTTTAGAATGTGAAGAATTTCAACTCAAAAGTTGAAACAAAACACACTAGAAACAGTAACACACCAAAGCTATCTGCAGAATGACACACATAAGCTCCAAAACATTTGAAGTGCTTTGCGGCGCCATCTAGAGTCACAAAGCGAAAAGAGCGACCAATAAAAAACATACTTGACTACCTAATAATAATAATAATAATAATAATAAAGTATATGTGGCAAATTGTCTTGACATACCGAGTACTGTAAAGAACTTTGCCACTGGGAACAATCCGTACAAACACGGATCCATGATCACGTGATATCGGTGGTTGGTACTGCAACTCTTTTGCGTTGGCAATAAAAGTGTCCGGTTTCCAGATGCGTTCCGCTAGTTCCTGACCTCCGACTATGATGGTCACATTTGGGTCGGTGTAGGACAAACGAGAATCCATCCAAATTTGACGAAAGTACATATCAGTGGTAAAGTCCTAGTAACAGTAAAATTATATACTTCTTTAATTATGGTTTGATTGAGAAATCTAGTTTGAATACCATTTGATGTTCATTTATGGAACTAATACCAATAATATACATAGTTACGTTGACATCAACTGCTTCACCTATTCAAGTTCATTGATTAAATTATCAAAATCACACATTCATTAAATGTGATACAACCTCCAAGATTTGGACGAACCGACTTGTCATAGTTGGCCAAAATATTCTCTCGAACAATCTCGGTTGGTGTTTTTGACCAAGCAGAAACACTGAAATATATTTATATATATTTATTTAATGAAATGCCAAATAATCACCAATTTAGAATTCAACAAAGAGGCAAAACTTACGCAAACATTAGTAAAAGCCATATTAGAATAATTGATTTAGCCACCATTTTGATTTAGGCTAGAATTAGGCAAGATATTTTTATGATGACACTAAATGCTTAAAGATTCGATTAGAAGGCTTTTTTATATTCAAGGGAGATGTTTTTTTGGAAAAACCAATCAATTACAAGGAGTGAGAGACATTTTTATTGATTATTGAAAACAAGTGATGATTAAGTGTAAGCTGACAAGATGAAGCTAGCATTCAATCTTGACACCCTTCTCAATATTGATTATAAGCCAAACTGAAATGTTGTTGACAACACTTTATACTTTGAATCTCACTCTAAACGTGTCTTGTGACATCTATATACATACACACAAAAAATCGTAACTGATAACAACAGTCTACAAACACAAAAAATAGTTATACTTAATGAATCACAAATTTATTTATTTATTTATTTATATTTAATAAAAGAATTTAAATAAATAATCTAATGAGTTTTATTGATATCAATTTAATTTTGGCATAATAATTTAAAAAAGCATTGATACTTTTAAAAATAAAATTTATGTATATTCAATCACGTGACACTTTAGTTATGACTCTAAACTTAACCAGTATTTTTGTTGGAAAACTTTCTCGTACACTAGTTTGTGTTACTGATTTTGAAAGTATTCGCAACACAAACAAAGTGAGAAAGTTCCCGAACAAGGTTAAGGTTAGAGTCATATTTTAATGCAGTTCAAGTGTGCAAAGTGTGGATAAATCATGAGACTAATAATAATCGTGATAGTTTCATATTTCGATGATTTTTATAAGATAAGATAATGATAAATCAACGCCCAGTTTACCCAAACTTGAATACCTTGCTTTGCTGCAAAAGCTTTTTGATCTCGTGTTTCTGTTCGTCCTCACAAAAATTCTAGTATACTTCCTGGGAATAAAAAAAGCTGAAACTTGAGAAAAAGAATTCTTTAGAGAAAAGAATAATTGGATGAGACTTTGGAGTTACAGGGCCTAAAGGGAACAGAGAACAGGGCTCATTGTAAATGGCGCCATCTATTGGAAGTAAAATCAACCATTGAGGTTTTTCTCGAACCTTTTTTTTTCTCGGCGGAATAAAAATTCCATGATTTGGCGGAATTTTATTTGCGGCATCCAAAAATTCCGCCAATTTGGGGGAATCGCATTTTTTATTCACATTATACACAATCACGGTTTTTGAATCTCTAGTGACTTAGCAGTGTCAACTTTTTTTAGAATCTAAGAGACAGTTAACTTCAACAATATTCTAATTTAATTAAACCATTCTGTATATATTAACCCGAAAGAGGACAGATGAATCTGGGCCATTATATCTTTCAATTATATAATGTAATGTTTTTGCTTTATAAATAAACTTTTTATTATTATAAGAAATAAAGTTAAAAAATAATATATTTATATAATAAAGTTTGTTCACCTTTGCCACAGGTCGTGACAAGGCTTTCGCTTGAGATCGGTACCAAAACGAAACCTGCCAACAGAGGATTTCATCAAGTAGAATACATGTTCCATCGAGTTGAATTCGGGCCAGAATAGTTTCCTGGAAAAGAATTGCAAAGTTTTGAATTAGTTTAAAACTCATTTTACAATTGTTATTATTATTTGCAAAACAAATAATTCAAAAGCCATTATACATACCCATTGTGAGCAAAGTAACGTATCATCTGAATAGTCCTGAGCGACACGATTCGATCGGTTCGATCAAAAACTTCGGGTTGTTGAAAAGGCCTTCCAAAAAGAGCGTACATCTCAAAACTATGACAGGTGCCCATCCACGGGCCACACCAAACCCGACTGAAGGTGTTCCAAAAAGCCGACGTTTTCGGGTCACCCTTGTAACGCCAGAAATACTGATAAACCTTCGAATTTGGGGAATTTTCCTGAATTAAATCGGCAAATTTGTTCGCAGGACAAACAATGTAACGATCGCCCAAAATCGAGGTGACCAAACGAGTCAATACGTTCGAATTTCGAGTGGAATCCGATGGATCACTTTCGGTTAGGATGGTTTCCTTTTGATATTGGTAAAGCTCTCCAAGGTAGTATTGAATTATCTGGGTTTCTAGTGGAATTAACCAAAATTAGTTCTATATTTTATGTTCTGCCATTTTTGGTATTCTGCCATCCACGTTTTGGCACTTTAAGTGTTACGCTACTTCTACTGTGCTTAACCGAATTCAAATAAAACTTTCGTTGTTGTGATTCGAATTCATCACCGATTCGAATCTAACTTTCACTGTTGTGATTCGAATTTAACTTTTACGGTGGTGATTCGATTTTATCACCGATCCGAATCGAACTTTCTGTGTTATGATTCGAATTTCATTTCGATTCAATTCGAATTTTGGGCATAAATCATCATAAATCAATTTGATTTAGAATTGGAACTTTTCCAATTCTCACTCAATTCAATTTAAATTTTTTTGCATATTCTCCTGAATTATGATAATTCGAGTTTTGAATTAACCCTTTTGCTCCCATAGACGCTATCGAGACGTATGTGTTCTGCTCATTTAATATAAGGCTTATCTGATAATCTTTGGGATTGAAAGAGTTAATTGAATAACTTACCATCGATTCCACGATTCAACGGCGAACTTTTCATCAAAAACCTTCGAACCTCTTTCTCCGCATCTTCCAAGGTTAAATTAGGCCTTACCCTTGGTCCAAATTTAACTTCATCTTCCATCGCTGCAATCCACGAACCTTCATCATCGGTATAGCCAAACAAGATTGTCAAATTAGAACTATTTACTCTGTTAATCAAGTCCAATGGAGATTGGGGCTCAAATTCACCCCCAATTACAGTGGGTAGGTTAACCCACAGTGGATCGAGAGATAACCTTTTGACCAGTGGCATTGTGGGTAGAAGGTTTCGATTTTGAGATACTTTAGAATCGATACATTTTAAAGTACTTTCGGTTTGAGCTTCACTTTGGTGTTTTAATCTGGTTTGATTTTGACTTCCGGTTTGACTTTGGTTGTTGCATCCAATATGATTGGCATAATTAATCCAAAATTGTTGAACCATTTCAGGTTGGCTTAATTCCAAGGTTTGCAGTGGTGAGCCACTCATCAGGATGGCTTGTGAAAATAAACCTTGACTTAGTGGGGATACTGTATGAAGTCCCACAGCCAGTGCTCCAGAGGATTGACCAATCAAGGTTATTTTAGATCGATCACCGTTAAAGTGTTCTATGTTGGAGTGGATCCAACGAAGTGCGGCCACTTGGTCCAACATACCAAGATTGGCTGGAACTATAAAAGAAGAGAGATAGAGATAGGGAAAGAGAGAAATTAACCAAAATAGATTATTTAGATCACTTGAGAATCCAATGTAACCTAAATTTAAAAATTCTTATTCGAATTCTATTGAATCTATAATCTAATTTTTTGGGAAATTATTAAAAAAATATATCTAATATTTTAAGAAATTCTTTTGCAACACTAGAAAATCCAAGAACATATTTTAAATTTTTTTAAAATGGAACACTGGATATTTTTTAAATTCCTAATAGAATTAAAGAATTTTTTAAAATAATCCGAGAATCTTTTTTTAAACATTAGATAAGTTATTGAATGATCAAAGAGTCAATTTTGGAATTGAGAGAAAAATTTATTTTTATTATTATTCACTTTCTTATTATCTCTCTCTCTCTCTCTCTCTCTCTCTCTCTCTCTCTCTCTCTCTCTCACTCTATCCAATTTTCTCTCTCTCTCTCTTTCTTTTCATTCTATTCTTGGCAAAATTCTTAACTTAATGTAACATTCAATAATTGAATAAGTCTTGTCATGAAAAAAAGGATTATGTTTTTTGGTACAAAATAATTAAGATAAACATATTCGACTTATATACACTCGCCAAGTAAAAAAATTGAAAAAATAAGAAAATGAAAGATAATTGGAAGTAAAACCAAAGAAATTGAGTGAGATATATACAAAAGTGGATATGATGAGAGAACGATTGTGTAAAAGTGAGAATGAGTGAGGGTGAAAGAGAGAGAGAGAGAGAGAGAGAGAGAGAGAGAGAGAAAAAAAAAGAACACTAATAAATCATGTAATTTGGTTTTTTCGGAAAGATGTTTCGACACATCAAACTGACAATGATGTTGATGATTATTATTGGCTATCTCTCTCCCTCTTTCTCTCTCTCTCTCTCTTTCTCTCTCTCTTTCTCTCTCTCTCTCTTTCTCTCTCTCTTTTTCTCTCTCTTTCTTTCTCTCTCTCTCTTTCTCTCTCACTCTCTCTCTCTCTCTCTCTCACTCTCTCTCGTTTAGTATGTATATGACATTTACTTTGTTAAACACACACTCAAAGAAAGAGAGAGAGAGAGAGAAAGAGAGAGAGAGTGAATAAGAGTAAAGTGAGTGAAAGAGAGAGAAAGTAAAAGTATGAGTTAGAGTTAGGAAGAGAGAGATAGAGAGAAGAGAGTGAGAGAATCAAAGAGAGAGAGAGAGAGAAAGTAAAAGTAAGAGTTAGAGTTAGGAAAAGAGAGATAGAGAGAAGAGAGTGAGAGAATCAGAGAGAGAGAGAGAGAGAGAGAGAGAGAGAGAGAGTAAGACAAAACCCCAGACAGATGTAAGGTCTGAGTGTCTGCGGAAATGAGCCATTTTCTCACTTATTTTCTCATTTTCTTACTTTCTCGCTCTCTCTCTCTCTCTCTCTCTCTCTCTCTCTCTCTCTCGCTCTCTCTTTCTCTTTCTCTTCGGCTGTCATCATCATCATCTTAATATCCATGTCTGACGTCTGTTGCCAGAAGTCAAACTTTTCCCTCATTTTTTCTCATGTTTGACTTTTTGGAAAGATCTCTGAGGCTGGCAGAGTAGATAATGCAAAAATGAGATTGCAGGAATTTTTATTTAAAAATTGTTGCACTTGTCTGTGGAAATTTTTTTTTCAATTTTTGAGAAAAATTTTCCTTTTTTTCATAGCTACAGTAGCTTAAGTTATGCAAAATGTTTGAATTTTTTCTTAGTTCAAATGAATTTTTACATTTAAAAATTCCACAAGTTGACAAGGAAAATTTTGGCAAAACAAATTGTTTTTTTCGGAAAGTTTTTCCCAACAATGTTTACAAAAATTTCCCACTCTTGACTCTTTTAATCATGCAAAACATACATAATTTTTTCTTTTTTATCTCTCTCTCTCTCTCTCTCTCTCTCTCTTTTGCCCTCTAACTCTTTCTCTTTTTCTCTCTTTCTCTCTCTCTAACCCCCCCTCTCTCTCTCTCTAACTCTCTCTCTCTTTCTTTCTAACTCTCTAATTCCATTTTTCGAACTCTTATTTTATTTTAATTTTGAAAGTTTACAAAAAACATTTCTCTTTCATAATAAAATTATTTTTCCTGTAGGGCATTTTTTCTTATTCATTGACTTTCAAACTCTCTCTCTCTCTCTCTCTCTCTCTCCTATTCTATTTCATAGACAATAACTCTCTCTCTCACTTAATTTATCTTGCTTGATTGCATCACAAGTCAATTCTCTTGAGACTTAAGAAGTAGGCCAGACTTTACTCTCTCTCTCTCTCTCTCTCTCTCTCTCTCTCTTCACACACACACACACTCTCTCTCTCTCTCTCTTCACTCTCTTTCTCACTTGTTTGGATCGTGTCAAACCATACATGACATGAAGTATTTCTTCATACACTTCTAGTATACAAGTTTTTATCTATTTTCTTCCCACTCTCACTCTCACTCTCACTCTCTTTTTCTCACTCTCACTCTCACTCTCACTCTCACTCTCACTCTCACTCTCACTCTCACTCTCACTCTCACTCTCGCTTTCTTTTCCTATCTTTATCTCTCTTGTAGAAGGTTTCGAAAGGTGTTTTTATGATTGATGAATCTATCGAGTAGAAAAAACCCGTAACACGATTGCAATCGGAAGTTCATCGTTGGTTTAACCGAACTTTGGACATGTTCCAGAAAGTGAGAGAGAGAGAGAGAGAGAAAAGATAAAACCAAGTTTTTGACAGCTTTACGAGTTAATTTAATTTTCCACACTTTCTCTCTGACTCTCTTTCTAATTTTTCTGAGAAAACTCAACTTTTTGATAGAAATAATATCTTATTTTTTGAGTTTATTCTTATTTTGTTTCTCTCTCTCTCTCTCTCTCTCTCTCTCTCTCTCTCTCTCTCTTTCAAAGTAAATTTCCTTCAAGAAAACGCGCAATTTTAACGCGCCATTTTGGGTTTGTTTCAGGAAAATTTTTTATTCGGAATTTTTTTATTATTATTTGTTGCTATTTTTGATTGTTTTAACAGCTTGTTAAACAGGTTTTTTACTAGTTTTTTCTAATGCCACCTAGTGACGCTCAAATGAGTATTTAGTTATAGTGTAGTTATTTTCCTGTTTTTCACGTCACAACATGTTTTTTATATATAAGTTGACTTTTAATTTTATTTCGTTCCCTCACTCTTTCTCATTTTCTCCCTTCTCTCCCTCTTTCCCCTTTATTTTCTCTCTCTCTCTCTCTTCTCTTTCTCTTTTTTCTCTCTCTCTCTCACGCTCTGACACTCTTCTCTCTCACTCTCTTTCTCTCACATTCACTCTCTCTCTCTCTCTCTCTCTCTTTCTCTCTCTTTCTTTGTCTCTCTTTTTCTCTCTCTGTCTCTCTTTCTTTCTTTCTCTTTCTCTCTTCTCTCTCTCTCATTTCTCTCTCTTTCTTCTCTTTATTTCTCTCTCTCTCTCTCTCTCTTTCTCTCGCTCTTTCTCTTGCTTTTCTTTCTTTCTTCTTTTCTTTATCTCTCTTTGCTATATTTTTTTTCTCTCTCTCTCTCTTTTCTCACTCTCACTTTTTTTTCTCTCCCTTTCTTTCTTTCTTTCTCTCTCTCTCTTTATCTCTTTCTCACTTTCTCTCTTCTCTCTCTTTCATTTCTCTCTCTTTCTTCTCTCTCTTTCTTCTCTTTGTTTCTTTTTCTCTTTTCTCTCTCTTTCTTCTCTCTCTCTTAATCTCTTTCTCTCTCTCTTCTCTCTCTCTCTTTCATTTCTCTCTCTCTCTCTTTCTTCTCTCTCTCTTTCTTCTCTTTATTTCTTTTTCTCTTTCTTTTTTTTCTCTCGCTCACTCTCTCTTTCTATCCCCCTTTCTTTATTTCTCTCCCTTTCTCTCTCGTTTCCTCTTTCTCTCTTTCCTTATTTTACTTTCTTATTTTTACATGTTTTCTACACGTGATTTTTGAGTGATGTTATTTTTAGGACACTTTTTGTATATTAAAATATATTATAAATATTTATATTGAAAGTTGCGTTATTTGTATTTGTGTGTGTGTGAAGAGCAAAACAATTTTGTTGATGGTGGAAAATTCTTGTTTACAGAAAATTCTTAGTATTCTTGTTTTAAGTCTTATAAGAAAGTTACTTTTATTTTAAATTTTCTTATTTTCTTTTATTTCTACTTCAATTTACTTTATTACTTTATTACAACACAAAATAACTTTTTTTCAATAAAATTTGAATATATTTGGTAACAATGACATTGAATAAGAGAAATTACGAAATTAAGTTCTAAAATAAAGTAGATTTCGTCAAGTATTCAAAAGTATATATATCATTAGAAAGATCATTAACCCTTAATTTTACAACATGAGTCTGAGAGACTCAGATTGATTTTTAAGCTTTCATAGAACAAAAACTATATAA
>WURS02453025.1:0-14076 GCA_011762765.2 Rhinocypha anisoptera
TCAACATATCTAAACCAGCACAAAACATTGGAGATTAAATTTGAGCATTGATTAAATAATTTCTTTTCAAAATGGTCTTTCTGATATGTCTATTAAATATCCTAAAACTATTCAACTTCCACAACAGTGATGAAGATTGGTATTTCAAAGGTGAGAATCCAATTCTCAACAACCTATGGGTCAAAGAAATTAGAATGTAAATTTTCAGGATGAACACTGTTTCATAACATGCATTAGTCCTTCAATCCGGAGATTGGTTGACTGTGGCCCTCCATCCTTTCCTATCTAGTGCTAACTCTCTTACTCCTTGGTAGTTTTTCTTTCTATCATCTCTAATAATTTACCCAATATATTTATCCCTCAGGCTTCCCTATAGAATCTTCCCTTAAAATTTTCTTCTATTTTACTCTTCATGAACTCATTATGTCTCAGAGTATCCACTCTTTATCTTATCATACTAAAAAATGATATTTTTTGCACAATTCATCACATCTTGTAGCAAATTTGTACCTCGAAATTTGCCAGAAGATGCTTCTTCCAAGTTTCACCTTGTTAAGGCATCTTCTATCACTATTTATACCTCCTCAACTGTAAGGTGCAAATAGAAACATTGAGAGTGGCTGGGTTAGATAAATGGAGGGTCGTGGGGGGACGGATGAAAGGAAAAGGGTAATAAGAACAGGTAGCTTTTGTACTTGTTCATAAATATTATATAGCATAGGGTTACCCGCAGTATTCAACCTTATTGTTGGTTTGATAGGTGAGGTTAGCAATTTCCTAGTACCAAGCCCAACGTGTGAACATTCACACATTAGGGTAGAGGGAACAATTCCTATTCATGTCACCTGTGACTTCCCAGGAAGATCTGGTACCCAGAAAAATCACTCAGCTTGGGTTTAGCTAGAGGTGTCCAGAGACATCACCAGGATTTGCATCCAGGCCCATTCTGTAGTTAGGGTGGGCTGGGGGGCATATATAAATCCCATGACTGAATAATAACCATATACCCACTGTTTTTACAATTACCTAAGGAACTTTATGGGAAGTATAGTGATCACATTGATCATATACGTGAGTAATGAGACAATTTCAATTGTCATTCACTTTACCTGTTTAGCTCTGGTCGACTTCTTAGGTAAGTAAAGAAGTTCAGCTTGGGCGCCAACTAGAACAGGTGATAGACTGATCAATAGATGATTTCCTAGAGGATCTAAGAACAAAGCTGCTATACTGGTTTGGTTCAGGTGCTTGTTGATGTCAATTTCTGAAAAGAAAGAAATTTCCTTCTGGACAAATTACTCGCATACTTAGTCGCAAGACAATAAATGATCAAACAGAAAATGATTTGAAAATATAAGAAAAATGGAAAGAAAAACATGGCCTAAGGTTTTTGTTTTACATTGGTCATCACAAAAAATATATAAGATTTAAAAAATCACCAAAAGTGTTAAGCATAAAGAGTGTTTATGTTTAATCAAGGAATACCAGGTATATAATTTAACTATTCTAGAAATGTCTCTCAGTTGGCACTGTCAGAATTTTGCAACCAAGCAATTCTAGAGTGACACAGCTTTAATTTACAAAACAAAAATGTGAACAAACGGTCGGTTGCTCTTACCTTCTGGTGTCTCAGGGTGGCGCAAGTCAATCCTTAAAAGTTTGTTATTGGCAAGCGCAAGGACTAGAATGTCACTGCTAACAACAAGGTGCGCTATTTTATCGTTAAGAGGGTAGTTAACCATGTATTTACTGAAAATTGGGACATCTTCTTCTAGTTTCATGTAGATTACTCCAGTTTTATTCTGAAAGAAGGAATGGCATTACGTATATTATTCTTGGGATAAGGCATCGTATCCTATAAGTTAAATCTGAATTACTCACCATATCTGGTCTCGGTAAACCAGATTTACTTCGCTGAATTGCTTGGCCTGATTGATAATAGGCCATGATGAGATTAAGTTACAAAAATCTGAACGATTAACACATTTTTATCATAATTTGAAACTGGTAACCACTACAAAGCGTTTATGAAGGAAAAACGAAATTGGTCCTCGTATTTCTCTTTAAAGTATACCAGTCATAGTGGGCGGCACCTCAATTTAGTCTAGTCGCATGATGAATTCTATAACATTGGTTCAGATTTAAAATGAAAAAAATAGGTTAACACTCGACAGTTTTATTCTATGTATTCAACAAAATTTGCCACTAACTATGTCAATTACGTATAATATCTATTTATTTGGCATATTTACCTCTTACGCTGTTGCGCTTGATTACGCTCAAAAATTTATTAACTCGTTTGTTTTTGTTAAACACACGTGTTTGAAAGGCCTTGTTGTAAATAATATACATAGAAATTTAGCGTTAGTTTTACAATGACACATTTAAAAAATGACCGAGTTGTTTTCGAGGTTGGTATTTACTGTTATTTCCCTTAATTATCAGTATTGTTTACCCAAGAAATTTTACGTAGGGTAGAGTTATTTCACTTTATTCACTTCATTCTAGGCTCCCGTTTTGCTGAATACTTCCTTGGCGAATAAGCTATATTTGTATCAGTATCCAGTTCGCCCCAAACATATTAATTATAGTGAAATGCCGGTGGTTCGTGTAAGTTTTGGCATGACTTTCTAATATAATATCTGGCGAATTAAGTTTCCTTACTTTTTGTCATTTTACGATTCCTTTTAAGCTACCTCTCTTACTACTGTACCATAAATGTGCGAGAAATTAATTCTAATGATAATGAATTGTTTCTCTAGTCAAAAATTAAGCCATATCATCAAGAAGTGGAATTAGAATTACAACTGAATACCAGAAGCCCCAATTATGATGCTGGAAAAGGAGAGCAGATTGCATTAAATTATAAAAGTTCCAAAGACAATAATGGACCGGAATCTGCGGAATTTGAACGGTAATAAAACAGTAGATTTGGGAAAGTAGAATAATCGTGTTAATTAGCATTGCTTACGCAATACCTGGACACAGCAACAGATTCCATATTTACATCAGCTGCTGAACCTGAAACCCAGTGGTGGAATCAAGTATATTTTTTTAGCCAGTTCATTCTGCGACCAGGAGACAGTCTGTTTCACTTTTGGTTCAAGTTTTTTTTTCAATTTAATCAGATTTTTATTCTATTACATTCCAATGAATGGGTATTGGGTCCCACCAGCCAGTAAAGATGTGATTATGATGTACAACATTTGAGATGTGATGTGTCCGACTTTATTCCCGGGTGCAAGTGGACAAAATTATATAGGTTTACTACTTCTCTGCAATTACGCTTTCAAACAACTCATTCATTTATTTCATTTGGAAATTTTGAAGGACAAGAATATTATTATTTGACAGGATGACGTTTCAATAGAATGCAGACTTGTTGAACCATCAACATTCGTTGTAAATAGTACGGTAGTACTATTTGCTTATTGGCTGGAAAAAAATATTGCAGTCACCAACAATGATGGCATTACTCAAGTTTGAAGATATCAGGCCATGACAAAGATTTCCAGTGTCTTAATTGGTTGAAGAAAACCCTTGCTAAGTGCAAAAGTGTTATTTTGAGTTTTGAATGGTACTAGTTTCTGCAAACCATATTCTTGTTTCGTATTAAAGTAATTTGCTTTCACATTGGTTCATTGCTGACCAAGATTTTATGCCACCCAAGATATCCATACTTTTTCTACCCCTACCCGATTTACATTATAGTCTGCTTTCTGTCATGGTCCTCAAACATTGTTACATTTTAGTATTTCTGCTGTTCACTTATCTCCCCTCTAAATTATACTCTAAACAACCTACCCCTATCATTACTATATTCTCTTGTCTTTCGTTTTATTTTTTTCAATTTAATCCTCACTATTTCTCAGAAGTCTCTACTCCAGAATCGTTCTAGCATCAAATATTGGCTTCTTAACAATTCATACCATGAACCTTACCAGCATTTCCACTAATTTCTCTTTCATATTTCAAATTTATTGCTGTTTATATTCCTCTCTGTGGGAAAGTTCAATTGTAGGTATATATGCTCTAATTTATTTTCTCTTGATTTGACGCATTACTTTATCATCCTAGTCTGTCAAAGTCACTTTACTTTTATTTTATTCTGACCATATGTTTAACTCAAAATATGTAGATTCTATTTGTTTGTTGTTGAAGAAATATACTGGTAAACATGCATCAAATCTTCTCTTCTAACTAACTTCTCCCCTTTTGCATTTTATTATTTATTGTCATTTTTTCTCTTTTCTTCTGATATTATAACAAATTCCCTGGGGAGCAAACATGTAGAATCATCACTTGATATAACTCATAATACAATATTCCATGATACCACCTTTTTAATCCTTTTAAATTTTTTGGTGGTATCTTAAGCATGCGACTTTGAAAATAATTTCATCACCATAACAGGCACCTTGTTACCAGCCTAAATCACTCTGGTGTTATTTGGCTACCTCTTTGGAAACCAGCTGAAGCTGGTTTCCTGAGAGCATTGCTCCATGATAAGTTCCTGTTCCATGAGAATCCTGCATTCGGTTACTTATGAATCTAACTTTATGTAATTAAGTTGGGTGAATTGTTTTCTAGGTTAACTAGGGCACTGTTACTTAATTTATAAATATTTGGCTTAACTACTTCACTTAATAGGAGAAAACTTTCAGTAATTTACAGTTCATTAGAAAGTAACCATTTATTGTCATGTAAATACTTTTTATCAATAAATTATTCTTGTCTCCATATTACTATTTTTATGACTTCAATTTCAGGGATATATTTTTAATACATTTTAATTTTTTTGTTCATGTTATTTTATTGGTTTTTTTATGCTTCATATTTCTAGGGGATTAATGGATAAACACATACTTCGTTCTGGACCAAGAGTAATGGAAAAGTCATGTACATATTGTGTGGGAGTAGTTCAAAATGGAGAATTAATTATCACTCCAATAAAAGGAATCATGCAGTTACAGCCTTCATTTCCCTACTTGGATGTTGATCGAACCTCAAAAGAGGAAGCTAAAGAACCAGATGATGGTGTGTAAATTAGTTCATTCCATTGAATCATTTATTATTGGTACCTTGCATATTTTTAATTTATTTATTGCCAGTTTTGTGAATATTTGTCCTAGGCATACAACTACTAATACAAATTATGTATCTAGAGACTCCATAAAAATGTTTCCTTAAACCTGAAGTGGGATGCATGAAAAATCAGGGAATTTATGAAAGGAATCATATCAGGGATCTACATCAGGGAATCATATGATGTGGTACAAAGTTATTGGAAATGATGTGTTTATTAGATGTCATAGTAAAATAACCCAAAAATCAGAAACTAGTGATGCCCTTAAGTTGTATTGCAGGGATCTTATTGGGTACTGTTAATAAAATTGAAAAATTATATTTGAGAAATTAAAGGAAGCAATATGCCATAGATTGGCTTGAAACTTTGTATGGTGTGAAGGGGAGATCCGGGTTTCTCAGCAGCTGCAGTTTTTAAACCAACGGTTGATTTGATAGGCATGGAAGATCTCACTTAGTACTAATCCTAGTGGAGTGTGAAAATTCACTCATCAAGGTATGGGGGGTCAATTCTATCTTTGGTATGTCACAAAGTTCTGGTGTCCAGATCATTATACAGTGTTGGTTTTAGCTAGAGCTGTCCATATGTTTGTCATTGGGATTTTAACATGGGGTGTAATGATAACTTTGTAGTCTAGAGCGAGGGTAGCTATCCTTGTGACTTAGGCTTGGTTCATAAACATCTTCTATCTATGGAGAGTTCACTCTTTTTCATTTTGAAGATAGTGTTACTAAATTTCATAATATGGTTATCATTACAGCACTAGGTCTACTGAACTACTTATTTCTTCTCTTGGTAAATGCCTTCATCTTTTTTTTATTTCATGCTGTCATTTGCTCTATCTCATCTAGTGCATATATCAGTATCAAAGTCTTCTTCTCTAGTTCTATTCATTAACTATTTATATTGTGTTCTATTCATTAACTATTTATATACATTAACTCAAATTGTGTATGAGAAGGTTAACCCTTGTTATTCTCAATCATTTCAGACTTTATTCATTTTCCACCTAACCTCAGTCTCCAAACCATTTCACAGAACCTTTTCATCAGCCATTTTTTCAAAGTCATTAATTTTAATTATTTTCTGTTTATACAATTTCAGTTAGTTATAAAATGTTTCTCAGATAATTAAGGATTAAAATTTTTGAAGTAGTAATTTTCTTTTGCTTTTAAAAGATACTGCAGACGAGGAAGCTCAAAAGATAAGCGTGAAGTTTGCTCGTCAGGAGTCAGATCGTGTGAAGAAAGCACGAGAAATGTCTTTTGGTTATCTGAATAGGAAGAGGGCCGAGGAGCAGTGGTTTACGACAAAGTTTTATAATTCCCAGACTGAGGAAGCTGAGGTAAGCAATTTTTGTTAAGATTTATGTTAATATTTAAAAAAATCTATTTGAAAATTTTCACCTGAACTTCATAGGCATTGTATCAAGAATGGCAAATTTCAATGAACACTGAGTACTTTTACAATTACTAGGAACATTTCATCTAATATTTAGTTCTTTTGTACTTTGCTTGTGTGCCATGATGGGCAGTTGTAAAATTTTGGGAAATAAAACTTGGTTTTTCAAATGGATAAATTTTATCTTTCATGCTTTTTCCATTCATTGTTGTTAGCCTAATTTACTTGTAAGTTTAGAATCACATTGGGATGGTTTAATTCTATTGAACTGAGAATGGTGTTGCCCCTTGATGCTCTCTTCCCGTATTGAAGTGCTCTACAGCATGCATTGTCTGCAGTTGACAGCAGAAGACAATCCACATGGTAGAGCACCGAATGATCTTCAGTACCACAATAGTAATTAGGTTAAGGTTTGGCTTTGCTCAGAGATTTTATATATTTTCATTGTGCCATTGATCTAAGGTACAGTTGTTTGTGTATACCATCCATGTTCATTCAAAAGTTCATTGAATGATTATGTATTTAATACTTTAGTTTTATTAAATACTTTAGTTTATCATCAGCTTACTACTCATCACATGTTACTCATTAGTTTTTCATTTTATTATTATTACTTGTCTCTGTTATCATTTTTCTCTCTTTTTAATTGTAGGTCACAATCATTTTCATTACTTCTGACACTTTAGTTAGGTCTTAGTTGGTTTTAACAGGTTTTTCACATCCCCCTTCCTGTGTGGGTGTTTTCCCACAGTGGGTTTTTGCATCAAGTCTGTTGCATTTCCTTGTGTTTTTCCAACGAGTACATTTATCTATCAAACATATACACTTTAGTCAATTCTTTTCTTAATTATTTGTAGCTCAGTTAATGTTTATGTCAATTATGTTATTTAATACGTATTATTTTATGTAAACTTAAAACTGGATACTGGATTGTTTCTTTTAAAGGTTTTAAGAGACACTTTTATGTTTCCTTACTACATATACTAAGCACATTATGAGTAGAAAGGACATCAACTCAGTGAGGTGGCACATTTCTTTACTATGTATTCTTCATTTCTTTATTATGTACATATATTGTAAAGATTCAACATATGTCTGGAAAATGGCCATTAACCCTTTGAGCTCAACTGATTTTTTGACAGGTACTCCCATATGTGCCATGAATATTTTGAGAATTCTTTATTACTTTATTTTTTTATAAATCACTATTTTCTTATTTATTACCATTTTTTCATGTTATCTTCTGCTTTTGAAAGTGTATATTCCCTTCATAATGTGTCTGAATAAATCTCTGTTATTATTTCAAATGCATTACAATTATTCCAGGTTATTTGTTTTTCCAGTTATTTGATTGTTCCCTTTGAGTGTCTCGTGGCAATATATCATCACATGACACTCAAATGATTAAAATAAAAGAGTGTCACTTATGTAAGATTTTTGTAATGTAAGTAGTTTTGATGACTAAAAGAATCATTTGTGAGAAGAATGATTTTATTTCTAATCACTTTAACAAGGAAAGTAGTGATTTAATGTGATTCAATGGAACTTTAATGTATATTCCCACAGGTCAAATGTCATGAGTATAGAATTGTACAATGCACCTCCATTTTACTTGAAAGACTTAACATCATTTGTATCATTCAAAAGTCAGTTGTGTAATTTCTTTCTTGATAAGTATCTGTATAATGTAAATGAAATACTTCCTCTGACTAATATGCTCTGAAATAATTACTATGAAAGTCCTCTGACTAATATGCTCTTTGTATTTCTTTTTTTATTTTATTAATTTGTTTATTTTTATGTGTAATCCAGTTTTCTGTATGAATATATATTTTGATGTCCTATACATGTTTTTTCATGTCTATAGTGCAGAACAAATGATATAATTAGATAAATTATTTTTTGGTTGCTAGTTTATTTATGTTTTTATAGTTATGCTTTAGTTATAATGAATTATCAATATTTGATTATAAAACACTAAAACTCATAAACTTATTACATCCAGCTATAAAATTTTAAATGACGTTGCAGGAAGATCTAAACAAATCCTAGAGTTGAATATGATCAACTCTTTTCTAACTCGTAAATGCTTATTTAATTTTTTTTCAATGAGTAATAAAAGTATTTAATTTAATGATAAGTTAATTACTCACTAATTATAATAAAAGTAATGTGTACCATTATACAGTGTAATTACTTTGTTATTATGCTTAGCTCTAAATTCAGTAATGTTAAAGATCTGACATTGATTTTGGATATTGGTTGAATTTTCTTAGCCTCATGAACAGTTAAATTTTTATCCAATCTTTTTTTTCAGCAAGAAAGGTTAAAGTTTCAATCCTTCACGACTCAGAATGATATTACAGGACTTGACATTGGAAAAACAGATTATATGAAAAACTTAGTTCCCTCAGAATCTTCAGAGTACCATAATGTGCCAACATTACAGTCAGATTTAATTTCATTGGATAAAATGCAGAATCTAACTATTCCAGATCAAGTAAAAATGCTTCTAAAAAATGGTAAGTGTGACTCTTCTCATATCCTGTTTGAGTTAATATGACATAGAACTAAAAAGTAATAACTTGTTTATTTTGCTTTGGGAAAATGTTTATAAATTTTAGTGTAACCATATTCTGTAATAGTTTTGTATTTTCTGTGGCCCTACATACACACCTTGACTAAATTAATTTCTGTATTTACAAATTTTTAAAGGCCTACACCTCATTTTCTGTGAATGAGTTGATTATAAACAGTGGAATCAATATTCTGAACTCTGCTATAAGATACACCAAAATCTTGTTTCTAGTGAATGTAAGCTTCTCTATAAGTCCTCTAATGCAATAGTGTCCATTATGGAATGAGCTTATCAGTTTTTACCACATTTATACTCTCATGATGTGAAGTGTTTGACAAAGGATTGTTGATGTTCTCTCCAAACTATGTATGCCTAAATTAAATAAATGTTTCTCTCCTTATCTTTTATTCAAGTAACAGTGAATATTATTTAATTGTCAGCCTTATACTATCAAAAATGGAACCATAGCATTCTTAATCGACTTTTCATAGGCATGGAATCATGTCTATGTATACTTTGGACCTGAAATTCCGAACAAGGCACACTGCATTTGTTGTGTGCAATGAAGCACCACTACATAAATGTTATTTGTTTAAAACTTTGAATGATCAAACTTGTTGGGAAATAATTTAATGGAAATGTTGTTTGATCACACTGATTTTTTTCTTCTTTCTGCAGCTAAAATCCTTGCTTTTGGAAAACTAATAACCCTCCTTGATCAGGAGAAGGAGGCTGCCAATGTTCTACGGTGTATACAGGCTGTTGCAGTGCTCATTAATGGCAATTGGGTTGTGAAAAGTGATGTACTTTATCCTAAGGACTCTGAGAGCTCATTTAATGGTGTACCTGCTGAATTAATGTGCCGTGCTCGTGATTACGTGGTGAGTTGCATATCTCTTTTCATCCCCTTAACTTAAAATCGTGCATGTATTATTTTCATTTTTGCATACTTTGTTCAAGGAGCTAATTGTATGCATCATCTTGTTTGGGATTCTCAGTGAATAAAATTTTAAATGATTCATTGGTGAAGCAATCTTGCAGTGAATGCTTTCGATGTCTCTGGTTAATGGATGAACTGGAAATGGCTGGTCAATAGCTTGAATTAAAATGCATTATATTAATCAATTATTGGTGTTTGCAATACTGCCATGGATAAGGTAACTCGATAAGAACAAAACTAGACAAAAAAAGCATGCAGCTCAACATTTGTTCTTGATATGTAGAAGTTTAACCGTAAACCTTGAGGTAAGCTATGTAAGGTATTGTCTCAGATTTAAAGCTCTAGGAGAAATATTTTTTTATTAGATAGTCAATGGCATGTCTTCAATCATTGACAAAATCAAATGATTTAAGTATGCATACATGATGACAAATTTGTTTATACAGTGAAATTGGAGTTGTCTTGTAAAGCCAAAGTTAATAAGTATGTATATTGAAATATAATGAGCTCTTTAACCTCCAACTATATCCTACTTTAAGTGGGTGCTCAGAATCACTGTTTCGATTCCAATGAATGGATTTAACTCTTGATAGAAAAAATAGGTGTCTTAACAAGTGTTGTTTTGAATTTATTATTTAACATTCTATTATCACATAAATGCATTTCTGCATATCAGATTCTGCTTTCCAATATGCTACCCGTAAATTGTTTCATATGAATTTTCATTTTACTGTATTGTTTTACAGTTATCATTATTTACTATCAATCAGTACTTGGACAGAAGCAAAATTATGACAACTGTAAAGTTGCCATTGGAGGAAGTCACTGAAATACTTTCACATATTTCTCAACATAAAGTGGGCAAAGGTTGGGAGTTGCTTCTACCATGTGATGAAGAATTCATTAAGAGGTGAGTGAGTTTAAAATATTTTAGTCAGATATAAGTGCTAGTCCCAAGTTGTTTAGCAGTAGAAACTAAGATTTGACATGAGATATCATTACCAACATGTATTTCTAGTCATGGTTTAATGCAATTTAAGGAAAACAATACAGTAAACCGTGACTAGAAGTGCATCACCATTTTCAGTACATATTCTATATTATTTTTGGGTGGTGTAATACATTTTATTTGTAAATGATGATGATTTATGTACTTGTATAGTCCATTTCAAATGACTTGGTGTGTGAGACTGGCCGTTTCCGTCAGCACCCACTTACTCTTGTGAATTTTGTGAGGAGAAGTTTGTGGAATGGGTGAGGTAGGGGAGGTATGAATGACACCAAGTTGTTGACAAATCTATGTCAAAGTTTTATAGAATGAAAGGTTTTAGGCAAGTGCTTCAGCAAATAACTTGATGAGAGGATATAATTGGTAGTAACATAATATTATGCACCGAAGGACAATGTATGGTGAATTATACAGAATAATTAAGCTTTACAATTTAATATTGTTTAGTCCATCAAAATCCAAGTGGAAATGTAACACATTTTTATAATGGCCTAGCTAAATTGGAATCATCTCCTCTTTCTCCACCTCCTCGTCTTCGATATCACACAGCTGTACTTTAAATACAAATGTTGAATATTCAGAACACGTGGCAACACAGCAGTCGCAGAGTAGATCTTTACACAACAAAGGCCAGAGTATATGACTGAGATTCCAAGAAGAGAAATTTCCCCATCTGCGCTTCTATTGGTTACCTCAAGACCACACGACCGGCTTCAAGCTCTTCCTCTCTGGCCCAACCTTCCCATGCCCTAAGTTGTTTGAAATGAACTATAGTGTGTAAATCATTTTTTTATTGTAAATTTGACAAGCATTAGACCCTTTTTAGCATTATCTCTCATTAAATTAGTAATACTGCATGTGCAAACTGAGTCACAATTGCTTCCAAGTCCTTCCACATGCCTTATTTCTTTAAACACTTGGGTATTCCATAACGAAGCAAATAATGTTGTATGAATTGCAGTTAATAGTTTTATCGGTGCCACAAATATAAACTACTTGAAGTATTTGTCTTGGGATCATTTGCATTATGTTCATTTAGTATTTAATATATATTATGCATTTAACATGTTCATGACGGAGGCGATTTATGACAGTTATCCTCTGGAGCATAATGACAATTTGTGATGCTTGTCCTCATGAACGTAATTTTGATGAAAAAAGTTTCATATTTTAATTATTTTTTCAGTTAAACAACATGTTTATTGTGTCTTTTAGATGATTCTTTGCACTCTTTACAGTTTACAGTACTTGAGAACCATATTTTTACTTTCTGGGTTATGATGTGCAACAATACAATACATCGATGATGGAATTATTTTGCTGTTGCATTTGGTTCGCAAACTGTTTTTGAGGAATCTTGTGATTACAATATTTTGTGATGTAATAATAGATCAGGAGGATGATGTGGGCTTACTTTTAATGTCTGTTTGTCTACATAAACATTATCCATATAGCAGGGATAATGCTTGCAGTGATTGTAATTATACAATATTTTTTTACTTTAACCAAGCCTTGCTGTCATGAAATTACAGCATCATAACATATCCTTCTTTCGTAATTACTCGATAATTGTTCTTTATGCTTGCTGTTTGGTTGAGCTGTAAAACGAGGTCTCAAATATAAGGAGGGTGTAGAAAAGCACATCACTGCAACTCTTTAGATTCAACATGCCTTGAGCTGTGGCATACTGCAATTGCTTCATTAGACATATCTCTAAAGTTTCTTTTTTGTTGTGATAATTTTTCTTACCACTGATGTAATCAGTTTCACAAATCATAATTTTTTCATATGAAGTTCCTTCTTACTAGTATTTATTTCATCATTCTTTAAGTAACTTGGAAAAATCATCACCTGAACATTTCTATTTTATGTACCAGACCTTTTACTGACCATTTCTGCTTGTTTCTCTGATTTCTTAGAAATGTTTTTTTTTGTGGGGTGGCAGTTTTCTTTTACCTTAGACATGTGTCATTCGTTATACCTCAGCAAACTTCTCTTGCCCTAAGCACATGAATTTTATTATACAGCAGCAACTTGCCCTTACCCCAGCCAAATGGATGTTATTATATAACTGCAGAATTTGCTTACCTTTGGCTAATTCTATGAAGCTGCTTTTACAAATGAACGTCTCATTCCAACTTCCGTTTTAGAAGAAAGTTAGAACTGCAGTTTTACTGGTTACATTATTATTTATAGCATTTTTTGCATCTATGTTTAAATTTCATCTTATTTTTTCCACCCTTGGAAGTTAAGCAATTTGTATCTTCTGTTCCCTTTAAATAAATTTACTCATGGTAAAAAACAACAAAATTGTTTAATTAGAGTAATTTTTGAGTCATGCTGTTTATCATTCTATTTTATGGAGCCTTCTTGTCTGCCATTGACTCTCAATATAGTGAATGGGAAAATTATAATTCTTTGTTTATAGTTACAACAAAAACCATGAATGAACTTTTTTCATACTTTGTGAGTGTAAATATGTATGAAGAATTTAATGCTTAATGAGGGGCATATGTGAGACCCAATTCGAAACTGAGAAAAGCAGCATTTTTATCATCTTTTCATTTTCTCACACACAGCACTAAGCTAATTACAGTAAGAAAGTGTAACAATTTATAACAAGGGCAGAACACAACCAAACTTGCCCTAGGTGGATCTGAATCATTCACATTTATCAAAACACTCAATCATTATTATAGGCTCGTTTAATTGTCTGAGTTTATCAAAAGTTTTCATTGAGTTTCTTCCAAAACATAGTCTCCTTGAAACTCTACACAGCAATGCTCCCATCTCTGTAACCCATCCAAAAAGTACTCTGCGTTTTTCTCTGCAAAATAATTGTTCACGAAGTTGATTGCCTCTTCATTTGACAGAAATCTCTGTCCTCCAAGCACAATTTTTAGATGAGGGAGCAAAAAGAAGTCGCCTGGGGCTAGATCTGGTGAGTAAGGTGGATGGTCAAGCAGTTCAAACTGTAATTCGTGAATTTTCGCCATGGCAACCGCTGAGGTGTGAGACGGTGTGTTGTCTTGGTGAAACAGGATTTTCTTTTTCTGCAAATG